>JAABKJ010006090.1:0-22320 GCA_011634705.1 Andricus grossulariae | reverse complement strand
AAAAAAAACATTGCAAGAATTTCCAAAAATGCTCGAAAAGAACCAACAAAATGTGTAAGAATTGTAATGCTTATTTTTGTGATACCTGTTTCATTTCAGACCATGAAAAAACGTAGAGCTTGTTCCTTATGAATAATTAAATATTGGGAAAAATAAAAAAATAAAAAAATTTAAAAATTAAAAAAAAAACGCAAAAAGGTTCTTCGTATACATTGACCTCCACGTGGTAAGAACCGGGCAACGGCAAAAACCTTTTGACGGCTAAAGAATGTATAAACGTATATGAATAAGTACAATAAAATATTTTTCCCAAGTTCATTTCATTACAAGCAAATGATCTTCAAATGAACAGGAAAACCTCAGATTAATTGTTGAAAACTTCAGAAATTTTCTACTCAAAAACGATGGATTCTAGACGAAAATTTTACTGACGAAAAAGTTCTTAGAATTGACCAAGAATACACCGGAATTTTTTCAGAATTTTTTAGAGACTTTCAATTTTTCAAAATTTTCCGATTTTGAAAAATTCAAAAATTCTTTTAAAAATTCTGAAAAAACTCCAGTGTATTTTTTTATCAATTCTAAGAACTTTTTATTCTGTAAAATTTTCGTCTAAAGTCCACCATTGTCGAGTAAAAAATTCCGTAAGATTTTAACAATCTTTCCGCGTTCCAGCCGCCATTTTGTGTGCTTTCACTTATTTTTTCAAAATATAAACCATGAAATTTTGAAGTTTATGTCTCGAGGACACGATTTCTGTACTTCAAACGTTAAATTTTAAATGTTATGAAAATGAAAGATTGACATAAAAATTTTTTTTGTTCAAAACCATGTTTTTTTTTTAAATCATATACAGTTTTTGTCAGTTAAATTTTTCAAAAAATCTGATCACAAATTCTGAAAGTTTATTAAATTTTACGTCGGAAACGCTTATTTTCGTATTTTCCACAATTCATTTTCATAGAAAATACAAGCGTTGAAATCCGTTGTGAAAATTTGTAAAGTTGGGACTTAATAGGTTAAGACACGGATCTGCGTCAAAGTCGGCCATGTTGGAAAGTTACAGGATAATTGGTATTCAATGTTGATCAGATCATGATTGGAAAGGAATGGAATAGGGTGCTGCACATAAGCAGTTACTTTGTCTAAATCGTCTACTATTATAAGGTCAATCAGCGTACTAGTCCGGTCAGTGTGGTGAGAAGAATCATGCGGAACAATAGAAAAACCAGCAGAAAAAACCGCAAATTTCAAATAAATCGTTAGATAGTTAGATGTATTTAGATTCGTATTTAAAGCTCCCATTAAAATGATGTTATCGTAATTAGGAACAAGCGCAAAAATATCTGACTCCAATTCCTTGTCATAATTAGCATTGGGGGGTTTGTAAATCACCCCTACTAACAATTGATCTTCTCCAACTGAAACGTCAAGAAATAGGTAATCTGCTATCGGATAATTAGCTTGTGGACTGGAGCCAACCACGTAACCTGAGAGACTTGCATGTAAGTAAAGACGTACCCCACCTCCTCTTCTTGCCTCTCTGTCCTGACGAAGTGAACAATAATTTTCTATTGCAACGGCACTTGAGGGGGTATCAGGTTTCAACCAAGTCTCTGAGACTGCAATTATATGTTAATCACGAGAACTGAACAAATTTTTGAACTCAAGAAAATGGGCCAGGAGAGACTGAGAATTGACGTGGCAAATTTTTAGTTTATCCATAAGTATGAGTGTAAGTACAAGACGCGTAAGACAGGCTGAAGCAAATACGGAGACCCGTCAAGACATTTGACAAGCGAAATTACGAACCAAGCTCTCCAGAAGATACTATAGCAAATAAGAGTATATTGACGTTCAGCAAGGGTGCCCCTCTGAGGAGATGACATCCCGCGTGAATTGAAACAATAAACAAGATAAGCAGGATAGGCCCAACCGCATGCACCTTCAAAAGATACAAAGCTTCCTAAATCATAGATACAATCACTCAAACTAATTAAATATATCGCACTAAGAAATAATATATAAGTTGTGATTTTATAAAGTACTACCATAAGGGCTAAAGCAAAAAAACTATTCGAAGAAAAAGGATATACGGTGACTGCTGTTGACTCGCCGTGGAAGTTCAGCTGAGGACACCATGGTTGCTATCGTAGCAAGTGGAGATCCTGTAAGTGGATAAGTGGACAAGGATAACTCTCCTTGAGCCGTCCTCCTTTCTACAGAAGATTTTCCCGCCTCTGATCCATAAATATTTGATTTTCCTGTTCCTCCTCAGCTCGAGTGCTCCTTTGTATATCTGCTCAAAATACTGAGTGAGAACTTCTCTAATGTAGAGGAAATTGTTTTCCTGCCCTGGCCAACCTATTGAGCTGGTCGAGAAATCACTGATCTTCTTTCTTTGATCAATAATAGTGGCACATGTCTGCTGCTCCTTAAATTTTGCGACTATTATCGGCGGTCGTTGAGTGACTTGTGGATTTGATATAGTTCGATTGAGTCTGTAAATATTTAGGAGACTATCATCAGCAAGGGGGACACCAAGAGAATTCGTAATTTGGCCCATCATTTCCGGGAGATTTTCTGAAGGTTTCTGAGGTAAACCGTGTATCTCTAGTGTGTTGGCAGGGGCAGCCTGTTCGCGAGAGTGACAATTAACGCTCGAGATAGGAAAGCTGAGAGGCCTGAACCAGACCACTCTTGGTGAGTTGCTTAGTGTCCTCTCGTAGAACCTGTATGTCTGATACATTCGATGATACAGTCGTTTCTAGAGTACTTATACGACATGCATTGGTTGTGAGGTCCTCCTTGATTTGGTTGACTGATGTCTCAAGTGAAGCATTGAAGGTTTCCTGATTTAACTTAAAAGTCTCAAAAAGAGATGTCAATGGCTTGAGTCCAGCAATAAGACCCTGAGAAACTGCCTTAGTAATTGCCTCGGAGACCTCAGGTCCCAGGTCTGTAGCAGCCATTCCTGAAGTATTTACGTCACAATTATCGATCGTCTCAAAAACAGATTTTTGCTTGACCCACCGATTTTCATTCGAAAAGAGTGATGTACATTTCCCACAGTACCATTTTTTATTGCCCCTTTTTAGAGCTTCAAGATCCTTGGACGGAATATTAGTGCAAGCCTGATGTACAAAAACATTGCATTTAACGCAATGCAATAGGTCAGTGGCACATCTCTGGACAGAAATGCCACAGGTGGTACAGGCAACCATTTTAGAAGGCCGCCTACTTGAGAATCCCGCACCAAGTACTACACAAATCAGGAAAGAAGTAGTCTTTTCTGACAGAACTGATCACAGTCAAACACAAAATTCAAACCTGCGCAAGTAAATGCACATAACTGCGACATTAACTGATGTAAATTCCACCGAAAACCGACGAATTTTAGCAAAAAGCTACGGAGCGTGTGAAAGCCACGTTATCAGCCGACGCCAGGGCCGAATTTTTTTACTATATTATATTATATTTATTATATAGTTGAATTGTCAACAAAATAATTGAATTTTCAACAAAATAGTTGAATTTTTAATCAAAATAGATTAATTTTGAACCAAAAATATAATAGCAGACTTTTCAAATAAAAAGAATTAACTTTCAACCATAAGAGATGAGTTATCGACCAAAAAAGATAAGTTTTTAGGAAAATAGTTGAATTTTAAACCAATCATATTAATATATACCTAACAAATTACATATTTATTTTTATGAATAGGTATAACAATTGCCCTCGACTAAGGATTTGACCAAGACGTACCAATTAAAAATCATTTTTACTGAAATCACAAAAACTTATTCTTATTTATCGAATATCAGAAGATCTCTTCATCTACTCTTCATCATTTTCGTTGCCGTCCGAATCTTTGGGAGCTTCTGTTGTGTTAAATGATACAAAATATGATTTAAAAATCTGCTTTCCTTTTTCTGTTTAATAACTCATCAAAGACATTAAGTCTCTGGTTTTAATTTGGCAAATCCAACATCCCAACGAAGACATCAAAAGACAAAGATTGCGCAGCATTTTTTTATTATTAAAAAAGTTTCGAGTAATTCTTTGAATAGATAGAATTTTAAGTACTTATTTATTCTTATTATAAAGAATAATTTATATATTTTTGTCATTTTTTCACTAATGAATGCAAATATGGATAAAGTAATCTTTAAAAGGGGAAGTATATAAATATATGTGTTTATGTATCTGTGTATTTATGTACGTATATGTCTCCTTTTAATTGCAGGTATTATGTTTTGATTATTTAATCAGCATAAGAATCTTTTAATTAGACCTTGTAGTTTTCCCATAAATAATCCCTGATGAGGGGGTCTAAATTGGCCCCGAAACATGTTGGATCCCTGGTAATATAAAAAGGACGGAGAAAGGAAAAAGTGAGAGGTTGGTTTTGGTTGACTTTTTCTCTTTTTCTCCCTCTTTTTTCATTTGGTTATTTTTGTCTCTAATGAGCCGAAAAGTGAGGTAGTTTGGAATTCTGTTTTATTTTATTTTATTGTGAATCTCTTTCATGCTCATTTTGCATAAAATTATTCATGATAAAATAGATTTCTTTTCGATCTTAAGTTTAAAAGTTTCGGAGCAGTTATTCCTATTCGTGAAAATATAATAATAATAATATGTTAGCCATGTAATATGGTAATATGGTTAGCTATAAATTAATATGATTGGTTGAAAATTAATTATTTTTATTTAAAAGATCTACTTTGATATTTTTGGTTCCGAATTCATCTGTTTCAGTTAAAAGATCTTCTATTTGGTTGAAAAATTAATTATTTTATTAGAAATTCAATTATTTTGTTATAAAGGCATATTTTATTGACTGAAAGTTAATTATTTTAATTTAAAAAGTTTAATATTATATTTTTGGTTAAAAACTCATCTCTTTTAGTTGAAAATTTAATTATTTTGTTGAAAATTTTACTATTTTGCTAAAGAGTCACATTTTTGCTGTTAAAATTAATTCTTTTTATTTTAAAAGTTTAATATTATATTTTTGGTTCAAAATTTTACTATTTTATTAAAAATGTAATTATATTGTTGAAAACTTAATTATTATGATAAAAAGTCATCATTTTTGGTCGAAACATCAACTTTTTTTTTTGGCAATTCGTCTTGTTGGATAGAAAATCCGTCCTTTTAGATTAATAAATCATCTTTAGTGAGAAGAGTCATATTTTGTATTGAAAATTAATCTTTTTTGGTTAAAGTTAATTATTTTTCGTATAAAAGTTAACTATTATATTTTTGGTTCAGAACTCTTCTCTTTTGGTTAAAAATTCTACTATTTGGTTAAAAATTCAATTAATTCGTTGAAAATTCATTTATTTTGTTAAAAAGTCATATTTTTTTGGTTGAAAGTTAATTATTTTAATTTCAATGTTTAATATTATATTTTTGGTACAAAATTTAACTGTTTTCTTGAAAATTCGTCTTTTTGGATAGAAAATCTGTCCTTGTACATTAGTAATTCATCTTTCGGCAAAAAAAGTCATCTTGTTTGATTGAAAATTAATTTTTTATGGTTAAAAGTGGATTTTTTAAAATTGGAAAGTCTACTTTTATATGTTTGGTTCGAAATTCATCTATATAAGTTAAAAATTAAACTATTTTATTATAAATCAAACTATTTTGTTAAAAATTCAACTATTTTGATAAAAAGTCATATTTTTTGGTCGAAAATTGAACTGTTTTGTTGAGAATTCATCTTTTTGGATAGAAAATCGTTCCTTCTACATTAATAATTCATCCTTCGGCAGAAAAGTCATCTTGTTTGATTGAAAATTGATCTTTTATGGTTAAAAGTTAATTCTTTTCAATTGAGAAGTCTACTTTTATATTTTTGGTTCAAAATTGATCTATTTTGGTTAAAAATTTAACTATTTAGATTAAAACTCAAACTATTTTTTTGAAAGTTCAACTATTTTGATAAAAAGTCATATTTTTTGGTCGAAAATTCAACTGTTTTCTTGAAAACTCGTCTTTTTGAATAGAACATCCGTTCTTTTACATTAATAATTCATCTTTGGACAGAAAAGTCATCTTTTTTGATTGACAATTCATCTTTCATGGTTAAAAATTAATTCTTTTTAATTAGGAAGTCTACTTTTATATTTTCGGTGCATAATTAATCTCTTTTGGTTGAAAATTTAATTTTTTTATTGAAAATTCAACTGTTGGCTAAAAAAGTTGTCATTTTTGGTCAAAAATTCAACTGTTTTGTTGAACTTTCGTCTTTTGGGATAGAAAATTAATCTTTTGATAGAAAAGTCATCTTTTTTTGGTTGATAATTCCGCTCTCTTTGTTTGAATGTTAATTCTTTTTATTTGAAAAGTTTGACGAGACTAGTAAATTTTTGGTTCCAAATATAACGTAATATTTTTGATTATTTATTTGACCGAAAAAGGAAAACAGTTTGTTTTTCATCGTATTTTGCATTGCTTAACACCACAGAAGGTCCCGAAGAGATCTTCTGTCGAGCAAGTGTTGAATTTAAACAAAAATAACCAAGTACCTTCTATTATCGAAATAAGTTTTCCATTTTACATGTAAATATAATTAATATAGAGTTTTTAAATAAAATGTTGCTGCAGCTACCCAGTTTAATTTATTTTTGGCACATTATTCTTGCATAGGTATTTGTCAAAGTTTAATTAATGAAAAATAAAAAATAAATTACCAGAAAAATGTTGCGAAAATTGGGTGGTCAAATACGAAAGAGCTGTAAAACATCAAATTAATTTTCTTCTTAAAATATTAATTCGAGTACATATTGATTCATAGAAGTTCAGAGCCAAGTGCTGGATTTAAGCGCATTGCCGATTTTCAATATACTCATAAACATTATAACATTGTAAATGTAAACTTAACCTCGAATTAAATTAAAAAATTTAGGACTATCATCCTAACAATCTTGTACCCTCAATCAGGGCCGGGTTCAAGCATGGGCACTTATGGGCAGCTGCCCAGGATGCCACATTTTTGGAAGGAGTGGGGTAAGAAAAATATTTTAAATTTCTTGAGAATTCACAATTTTGTTCCAAAGATGTCATTCTAATCTTTGAACAGCAAAAGCTAAATCAATCATGCATTTTTTTAATCTAGACTGCTTACCTAATAGTACAATTTCACAGCGTGATCTTTTCAAAAATATGTTGTCAGTTAACTCAGTATCCCTTTATTTATACATTGCGCAGTAGAAATTCAAACTTTCGGCGCCCCTTGCAGATATATTGTTTTGAATGATTATCCGATCTTGCGTGTTTCTCGTTACATACAATCGTCTTGTGGTATCAGTTTCGGAAGAACAGTGTTTATTAATCAGAACAGGAATATATGACGTATTAGAACGAATGAAAATCGAAAAAATTAAGCGGCGCTGCATATAAAAAGCGAGCGGCCGAAAAATCACAAAAAGAGCATGAAGTCTTGCAGAAAACTCGTAAACTCGATTCTTTTTCAAAGTAAAAAAAATTGATGAAAATTGCGTTTATGATACGAATGAAAAGTATTCTGAAAAGCGAGGTGAGCTTTTTATATTATTATATCATTAAATGTATAATTCAGATGTTTCATGTGTGCAAAATTACTAACTTTAATTAATGCATTATTAACTATTTATTGTTTACAATTTAAATATGAGGTTATGTTTGCAAATTGCAATGACTTGCGTCGAAGTTCTTTGGATGACAGTTCAAAAACGACTGAAAACAGTGGAGAACGATTAAGTTATAATCGGAAAAATAATTTAGTATGAGACGGTCCGTTCTATTTTCATATTTAGAATTAAATCATAAACCTACGGGCGAATATTTATATTGATACGCCTCTGACTCAAATGTGGACAAGTAGGTGGAACGAAGGGATGATTCACGAAATCATTCGATCATACTATCGATTGCCGGCACCATCGGCTAATAAGTAGGGATAACGTGGGACCAATGCACTTTATATGTCGATCACGGTATTGGTACCACCGGACTTCTTACTCGACCCTCTACGAGGAAGGAGCTTCTCTTGGTCTCATTGATCTATCTGTCATTGAAGACAGAAATTTGAATGAAATAAGCATAATTCAATGGACGCACTTAATCAGGATTCTCGTTCATCGGTTTTAACAACACTTCAAGGATACTATTCTACTTCTGCTTGAATTAGAATAGTAGAAGTGAATTTGTGGGGAATTTTAAAATAAAAAAGTTAATAAATGTTTATGATTTTTGTAACCACTCTATACTCTGTTTAACAATGGAGACCTAGTTGTGCATGATTGCATGCTTAACATAGAATTAAATGTTTGTGGAAAACTTCTTTATTCAAACAAAGTTAAAAACGGTGCTTCCTCGTAACGACTTTGCACCTTATTCAATTGTAAGGACCTCGTTGTGCGAGTGAATCTTAATAAATAATAAATAGTGCTTTTTTGTATCGAACTTGCACCTCATGTAATTATGAGGAGTTAGTTGTGCGAGCAAAGCTTGGGGTTCTTAATAAAAAATTTATGAAGGAGAACGAAAAATTCAGTCGCTGAATAAAGTTAAAATTTTGCCTACTCGTAACGACCTTGCACCTTATATAATTATAAGGACCTCCTTGTGCGATGAAACACAAAAATAAAGATATAATTATGTGCATTAATCTCAAATAGATCTTATAAGAAAGATCTGTTAAAATTCGTTAAACTCATCGCATAAGTACGCAATCATCTCTCCCTTGAGTGAATCCACAAAACGGCACTTTTATCGTCAATTAACGATTTAAATTTTAGTGGAATTTTTATTGTAAGAATTAATCTTACTCAATTGTAGTTAGTTTTATTCTCAAATTTGGCTATAAAATGTTTAGGGCTAGTTTTAACGTCCTATCAGTATTGGAATCAACTTATATCGTTGGTTGCAATGTACTGGGCAGAAAAAAGTAAACGCAAATTGAACGAAACTCTCAATGAAAATAAATATCATTGAGATAAGTTTAAAATGCAGCACTACCATTACTAAAAATTAGAATAATTTTTAGTAAATTTAAGGTCTTTAACGAAAATCAGCCAACTGCAGTTATAATTAAGTTGTGAATATTAATAAACACAAAATCGATCCCCGGTTAGAGAGTCCGATAATGTTACAAGTAGAACGAGGTGCAAGTTTCTAATTCTGATCGAATTTCTCGCGGAATTTTATCATTTTATGAAGGATCACATCAGGAAATTTGGCACCAAGGGCTCTGGAAGTGCTAGTTATTTAACTAAAACAACGTATGAAGAATTTCTTGCGTTGTTGGCAGAAACGTTGTCAAAAAATATAATCGAAGAAATTAAAAAAGCGAAATATTATGCAACCATAGTAGATTCAACACCTGACTTATCACACGTAGACCAATTGGCCTTCGTATTTAGATATGTCACTGACGATTGTACTCTGGTAGAACGTTTTTTTTGTTCATCAAGAATCCCGGTCATAAGGGGCAAGAATTGGCAGATGCAGTAGTTTCTACTTTGGAGGCTTTCGGCCTAAAAGTTATTGACGGTAGAGGTCAATCTTATGATAACGCCAGCAATTGATTAGGGATGTACAAGCGTTTACAAGCGCGATTTCGCGAAATCAATGGTTTAAGTATATATGCTCCATGTTCTATATATGCTCCTTGTTCTATATATGCTCCATGTTCATATGCTATATATGCTCCATGTTCTGCTCACTCTTTGAATTTGGTAGGAGTTCATGCAGTGGAATGTTCAGAAGCAGTTTTATTTTTTAACGTGGTTCAAACATTGTACAATTTCTTCGCGGCGTCGACACATCGGTGGGAAATGTTAAGGTCCACTGAAAAAACCAAATCAATTACATTAGCATCTTTGTCCATTCCTAGATGGTCTGCTCGTGATGACGCTGTTGAGGTTTTGAATCAATATTTTCAGGATATAGTTAAGATTTTGAAAACGATAGAAAAAACTGATACTGAAAATGCGATCACCAAACAGGAAGCTAAGGGTATATTTGTGAAAAATGGAAAAAACTGGAGGTTGCTTTTATGCTGGTTTTGTAGGCTTTTTTGCTTTCAAGAATCAACGGTGTCCAGTCAGAAATTGCAAAAAAGTGACATTAGCATTGCTGAGGTTACCGATCAGTACCGTGGGCTCATAAAAATGGTTGCTTGCACTCGGAATGAATTCGATAGTTTTGAACCAATAGCACTCCAAATATCCATTACTCAAATGTACAAGTCAGATTTGTCCCGGAAAAAATAAGGAAACTACGTGTCGACGAAAGAAGAGATAGTGAAGTACAATTTTCGTGTCGGGACGCGTTCCGAGTCAATACATTCAAAGTCATTTTAGATTTGTTTTCAACAGAATTAGAAGAAAGATGTGCAAAATATCAAGATATTTACGAAAACTTTGCCATTATCACTCAATTTGATAAGCTGGAATCCAATGAAATTAGTGAGAAATCAAAGTTACTAAGAAAAATCTATCACTTAAGACTTTGAGTCTTCATTGAATGATGAGTTTGTTCACTTTTACGCACTTTGTTATGCCCAACAAATTCAGAAAAAGTCTCGATTAGAGTTCTTAAGATTTCTTCGTAGAAATTATTTGTCTTGTGTGTTTCCAAATGTTAAAATTGCCTATAGAATATTCATTACTATTGCTGTGACTAAATGTAGCGCAGAAAGATCGCTTTCTTGTTTGGAAAGATTAAAAAAATATTTGCGTTCCACAATGACAGAAGATCGCCGTAACAGCTTAGCAATTTTGTGTATCGAATCTGAGTTACTCCGTTCTTTAGACTTTGACAACCTAATCACGCAATTTGCCAATAAAAAAGTTAGGCGAATAATTATCTAAGGAAGATATTGGTTCTCTTTAAAAGACAATAAAAAAAGGTTGCTAGTTTCTAAGTATCGTATTTGTATGGTGTAAAAAATATTCTTGAAAAATACAAACAGTAATGAAAAAACTTATTGGATTTGTTTTGTTTATGATAGCTTACCATATACTAATTAATGGACAGACTTTGATACGAAGGGTAAACAACAAACGATTTCGTTTGCCTTGGTTTTCGTCATGGATATAGGGAAATGTATCACTCTGGGTTTGAGTGATAAAGTTAAAGTGATTCGAGAAGTCGAAAAAAGGTATCATGAAGAAAAAGGACATTGCGGCAGCATTCAGGATTCCCCCAAACACTTTTTCTACGATTATAAAGCAGAAAGATGAAATTATTTCTGCAGCTCAAAATTCTTCATTTTAACATGATCGGAAACGAATGAAACTTTCTTCTTTTCCAGACCTGGAAAAGTATACTCTGAATTGGATACAACGTGCTCAGGTGTACTTATTGTATGTATCTAGACGTATTTTCGTCTAGATATAATTATCCGATAACTCGAATTGTCGATAACTCAAATTTTTTTTCTACCCTTGGCAGGTCTCAACATTATTGAAAAATGATCCTATTAAAATCAGTGCAAGTTTTTCGGTTTCTTGATCCCAAAGTGCAAGTTAGAGACGTGGCCAGATTGTTGGTACAAGGATGGCCATCTTCACAATTTGACCGTACTAGTTTTCAGTTAAGTATCTAAGGAAGCGAGCTTTTTTCGAGTATATTCGCGTAGCCCAAGCCCAAGGAAAGGCAATAACCTGATATGACCCGTGAGAAGCTGGCTTTGGTCGTTGCGGCGCGGCGAGCAGTGGCAGCAGCTCTAACACTACCACTAGCACCAGGCAGCTCTTTCTTTTCTTCTTGCTAGATGCGGGTGGTCTACTAGGGCAACGAAGTGAAGAGGAGAAGAGAGAAAAGAACGGTTTTATTCTCGCCGATCCGAGGAACTACTGGACGCGCACGTATATCGCGCTATCGGGATGATGTACGACCGATTTATCACCCTACCTCCCAGGTTTCGTATTATACATGCCATACCGCTCCGAAATTTCGCAGGACGTTCGAAGCGTCGCGTCGCGAACGATAACACAGCTCTGCAAGCGATAAATCTGCAGCTCGTCCGTCGTAAACCCTTCCATGGAGATAATTAAATTATTATCACGTGCTCAACTGTCACGCTCTCTTCTTAGAGTATATTACTCATCTATTTTTATGTTTTTTTTGTGTATAAAATAGGTATATATGACCTTGATAAAGAAACCATGGAGAATCTATGTACATTAGGGTGGTCCAAAAATGCATTGGGAAATTTTGTTTGTTTGAATTTTGATGAGGACACCCCAGAAATTTGTTCGAATCTACAAAAAAATAAATCCATTGTTTTTGTTTAAAAATAAAATTATATTTAGAGGTGCCGCAAGTCCCATGAAGTTTAACACGTATTTCCCATAAGAAAAAAAGAAGTCTACGAAAATCTTATTCAGAATCCTCAATATTCTCTCAATCGAGTTGAAACTTAACATTTAACTTTACAATTAGCCGTAGAATACGAATAAAATATCACTTTTCAAATATCAGCACCATAAGTCTGTTTTATAGGGTCTCAAAGAAACCCAATAAGTGACAAAATGGGTTTTGCGAGTTTTTCGCGTTAATTATAACTTTTTTTGTTGTTTTTTCTGTAAACATTAATTCTGGCACATAAAAGACCACTTCATACTGATAATTAGATGTTTCAATTTTTCAATTGGAGTGAAGTAATTATGAATGCACGATAACAAAACAATTGTTTCATCAATTTATTATCATTGTTAATAATATTCTTTTTGCTTAATTGGTAGAATGTGGCGGTTTTTTTCTGAAATTTTCAACTGTTTGTCCATTTTTCATTAAGCGTGACTTAATAATTAATAAGATTTAGCAAAAATTGTTGTTCAAACAAATTATCATTGCTTATGACTATCTTTATCTACATCAGTGACTGATAGTTGCGGTTTTTCGGCAATTTTTACCTTTCTGTCCTTTTTTTTCACTTAGTGAGGTAGTCATTAATTAAAGTTAACAAAAAAATTGTTTGAACAATTTTATATTGTTTAGAACTATCTTTTCTTAGATAAGTGCTAGAAAGTGGCGGTTTTTTCTAAAAGCTTTAGCTGTGCATCGCCTTTTTATTTATAAACAAATCATAAGTCAACCACAAGAAAAATAATTTTTCGAATTGTATATTTATTTATATAAAATATCTATTTTATTTCGGAAAAATATATTCACAAAAAGGAAAGAGATTATTTGAAATATAGTTTTCTTTAATGTTTACTTATTAATTGTTAGTAATTAAGCAGGCGAAGCAAAGTGGAAGATTTCAGAAAAACCTGCCACTTTCTAGCACTTATCTAAGAAAAGATAGTTATACACAATATTAAACTGTTTAAACAACTTTTTTGTCAACTTTAATTAATTATTACCTCACTAAGTGAAAAAAGGACAGAAAGGTAAAAATTGCTGAAAAACCGCAACTATCAGGCATTGATATGAATGAAGATAGTCATTAACAATAATAATTTGTTTGAATAATTATTTTGTCAAATATAATTAATTATTAAGTCACGCCTAATGAAAAATATACAAAGAGTTGAAAATTTCAGAAAAAACTGCAAGGTTCTACCAATTAAGCAAAGAGAATATTATAAACAATGATAATAAATTGTTTAAATAATTATTTTGTTTACTTGAATTCATTATTACTTTAGTCCAAATGAAAATTGGACAAAAAGATAGAAATTAAAAAAAAACGCATCTTTCTAGCATTATTCAAATATAATATTAATAATAACTATAATAAATAGTTTTAACCCCGTGACCCCACGAAGAAATGACTTTGTCAAAAAATAATTTTTTCTAGCATTTTACAGTGTATATAGGGTCTCTGATTTTTGGGCTCCTGAAAAATACCAACAGCGATTTTTGGGCTCCAACCCTTATAGTTGAAAAGCAATCCCTCGACACGAAGTAGATATGACTTTGTCAAAAAATGATGTTTTTTAGAATTTTACAGTGTAAATAGTGTCTCTGATTTTTGGGCTCCTGAGAAATACCAACGTAGATTTTTGGGCACCAACCCTTACAGTTGAAAAGCAACCCCTTGACACCACGATGAAATGACTTTGTCAAAAAATAATGTTTTTTAGAATTTTACAGTATATGTAGGGTCTCTGATTTTTGTGCTCTTGAAGAATACCAACACCTATTTCTGGGTTCCAACCCTTATAGTTGAAAAGAAACCCCTTGACACCACGAAGATATGACTTTGTCAAAAAATGTTTCTTAGAATTTTACAGTGTAAATAGAGTATCTGCCTTTTGGGCTCCTGAAAAAGACCAACAGCGATTTTTGGGCTCCAACCCTTACAGTTGAAAAGCAACCCCTTGACACCGAGTAGATATGACTTTGTCAAGAAACAATGTTTTTCAGAATTTTAGTGTTAATAGAGTCTCTAATTATTGGGCTACTGAAAAATACCAACGCCGATTTTTGGGCTTAACCCTCACAGTTGAAAAGCAAAGCCTTGACACCACGAAGATATGACTTTGTCAAAAAACAATCTTTTTTAGAATTTTACAGTGTAAATAGGGTCTCTGATTTTTGGGCTCCCGAAAAATACCAACACCTATTTTTGGGCTCCAAATCTTACAGTTGAAGAGCAACCCCTTGACACTAAGTAGATACGACATTGTCAAGAAACAATGTTTTTTAGAATCTGACAGTGTGAATAGAGACTCTAATTTTTGGTCTCCTCCAAAATACCAACACCAATAATTTTCTGATGTCTGGGGCTTGTTTTGATTTTTGAGATGTAGGGGTAGTTTTTGCAACAAAAAAATGCAAGCATTCGAGAGCCCAAGAAAAGCCCTACACTACTTTCTATTGTGTATTTTCCAGATTTGAGTTTTTAATAAGGGGTTGGTTTTTTTTACATAGGGGTGGTTTTGGAAAAATTTATTCTGTGCATTCGAGAGCCCAAAGTATGCTCAAAATTCCGAAGCACTTTGTTTTTTTGCAGATTTTATTTTTTGCAAGGGGGTGGTTTTTCTGTTCATTGGAGGGTGGTTTTTTGAATTTGTTTTTCGTGCATTCAAGAGCCCAAAATAAGCCTAAAATTCTGGTGTACTTCGTTTTTTCCGAGTTTGAGTTTGTACATAGGGGGTATTTTTATTTTCAGTAGGGGTTGTTATTGCAAATCGGTTGCTAGCGCATTCAAGAGCCCAAAAAAATCTTAAAATTCTGTCGTGTTTGATTTTTAATTTTTTCAAATTTTTATATAGCGGAGGTGCTGGCTTAAGTCAAGTCAGCACCTCCACTCCAAATTTGACTTTTCAAAAAAAGTAGTGGAGCCCAAAAAAGTCAGCAATACAGCCCAAAAAGAGACAAAAAAACCCAAAATTCTGATACAAAGAAATTTGGGAATTTCCATTGTGGAGGTGCTAGCTTGATGGTCCTACTTTCAACACTGCAGTTGAATCTTCAACCAAAAAAGATTAATGTTCAACTCAATAGTTAAATTTTCAACAAAGACATGAATTTTTTTAAACAATATTTCAATTTTTAACCAAATAGTTGAATTTTAAACCAAAAATATGAATTTTCAACAAAAAGGTTAATTTTGAACCAAAAATGGAATAGGTAAATTTTCAAATGAAAAATATAAAAATATTCAACCCAAATATCTAAATTTTAACTAAAATTATGAATCTTAAATCAAAAATAATTCATTGATTTAAAAGAAGTATACATTTTAACCATGTATTCGAATTTTAAATAAAAAAGATGAATTCTCAAGGAAGAATATAATACTTTATAACATTATCATAATATCTAACCGGGAATCGATTTTGTGTTTACCAATATTTTAATTTAATTATAACTGCAGTTGGCTGAGTTTAGTAAAAGATCTTAAATTTACCAAAAATTATATTAGTTGTTGGGTTGACTTTTAAACTTATCTAAATTATATTTATTTTCATTAAGAGATTCGTTCAATTTGAATATACTATTTCCTGTCCAGTAAATTGCAACCCACGATACAAGTTGATTCCAATACTGATAGGACATTGAAACTAGTCCTCAACATTTTACAATTAAATTTGAAGATTAAATAAACTGCAATTGAGTAAGATTAATTTTTACAATTAAAATTCTCACTGAAATTTAAATCTTTATTTGGAAAGAAAGCGATGGGTTGTAGATTTTTCAAGAAAGAGAGATGATTGCGTACTTTAGCGATGAGTTGAATTTATTTAGAAAATTGGTCTCATGAAAACAAATAAATTGGATTTTCCTTCAATAGAAAATGAAGAACCAAAACTTCCTTCACACAACGAGGTCTTTATCGTAAAATAAATTTCAGAGTCGTTACGGATTTTTTTCTAACTCCATTTTTTTTAAATCAAATTAAAATTTCTCATTTAATTTTCAATAGCTACTGAAACCGTGCACAACGAGGTCTTTATCGTGAGATCACGTGCAAGGTCGTTGCAATGAAAGTTGCAAATACTACATTATCATTTGTTAAATTTATTCGCCCAACGAGGTGCTCATAATTAAATAAGGTGTAAACTGTTTACGAGAAAGCATACTTTTATCTTTAATCAAATTTTGGTATCACAACGAGATCCTAATATTCAAATCAGGTGCAAAGTCGTTACGAGAAAGCACATTCACATTTTTTAGTTTTGAAATTCCCCACAAACTTTTAATCCAAAATTCACGATGCAATCATACACAACAAGGTGTCCATCCTTAACTGGAGTGCAGAGTCGTTACAACGACCACACGCATTTATTAATTCATCAAAAATGTATACACCCAACAGCTTACGTTTAACTATCCGAATTTTAAAGAATTTGGATAGTTCAGTAAACGAAAGTTTTAATTCGAATAGGGAGAATTCGTTGAGAGTGGCGTGCCTTGAATGACGCTTATTCCATTCAATATTCTGTCTTCAATGACAGGTAGATCAATGAGAGACCTAGAGACGCTCCTTCCTTGTAGATTGTCGAGTAGGAAGTCTATTTGTGCATTGGTTCCAGGCTATCCCCACTTATTGGCTGATGGGGCGCGCAATCGATCGTATGATCGAATGATTTCGCGAGGGAGCGTTCACATATTACGCAACATTATTTTCGAACTTTTTACCCCCTCCCCCCAGCATTTAACAGACCGTAACATTTTTTTATTATGTTTATAAGCATAATAGATGTTTTATGAATAAAAAAACTGTAATTTGGTGATTGTCAATTTTCTGTTGTTAAAGCTCCTTCGGCTTCAACGAACATATTCTCATCACTTATCTCATGCTTCACACTCGATTGTGTCCAAAATGTGAATTTTTCTACAATATACAAAATTTCAGTCCATTTCGAGGCTATTTTATTTTTTATATTATTCATTGTTTAAAATGTACGCTCAACTACCATCTTTTTGCGAGAAATTTATTTTGCCAAATTAAGTAGTTAGTCGCCATAGGGTGGAGAGTCTATTTATAAAGTCAGTCCCACCAAACTACGTTTACTTAAGGTGGCGTGTGAGGACAGAACTGGAACCAAGAGAGCCATAGTTGTTTTTTTTTTTAATGAGGTCACCAGCCTTCAGCAGTGTAGTATTAGATTTTTCATTTTACTTTTTTATTTTCAATGCTATTTTTCACGAATGAAACAAAAACTAGGCATCCTATCAAAAAGTGATCAATAACAGATTTGTAGATCTTTTTTATGTGCAACATTTTTATTTTGCTATCATTTTTCATATCTTGCATAGTTTGACAGATAATTTGAATTTTTAATATTTAATTATTTTTTGTGCCATAAAAATTTGGATTTTTTATTTTTCATAAAAATCAAAAAGTTGTTATGTTAATATTGTAAATGCTATAACTCCGGTAATTTTTGCTCTATCAAAAAAAGTCATTTAAATATTTTGTTGAACTTTTTAACTGTTATTAATAGCCGTCCGTAGAATTTTTAAATATCAAGAAAAGTGTTCTAAAACATTTCCAACATGTACTCACATTTTGCATTTTTATCTAAAATGGCAGGCTGACGAACTTGACCTTCATTTGAGGACACTTGAAGGTTATACCAAAGCACAATCCAATACGTTAATTCTTTTGTAAGTTATCGTCCTAACAAACTAAAAATTTATAGACAGACAAACAGACAGACAGACATTTTGTAAAAACATGTTTTTTGGGTTTCAGGGGTTATCAAAACGTGGACATTTGACAAAAACAGAGAGGGCAGGGGGGGGGATTTTACACGAATCTGGTACCCTCTCTGATGAGAATGTGAAAAAGTTCTTTCAAAGATGAAGTATTGTCAAAATATAAATAAAACAATATTTTGATGTAACACTGAATGCTTTTTCAATATTTTCTGTAGTCATACAATTATTAAAGTTACCTAATGTAAGTACTAATTGAAATTCGCCAAGTTAGAACTTTTTTTCAATACCATAAAGAATAGAAAATAATAATAATAATATAAGATAACAATTTCAAGTAACTATTCATTTTTTTTGACTTTTTGAACACTTAAATTCGACTTGAAATTAAATTCTGAGAATTGAGAACAAAAAATATATACAATCGGTTTGTTTTCAAATTCACATAAATACAATTTGATAAGATTCTTGAAAGAATAAAAAAAAAGATTTTTGAATATTTCAGATGCGCCAAAAAAGAATTTAGAAGATTTTAGCGAATTTTTGTTATTTTACAGGATTTTACAGAATATTAGGATAAAGTCGAGTATTTCTAAAAGATATTTAGGTCTTTTAGAAGTTTTGAAGAAATCAAGAAATATTTGATCCATTTTCGAAAACGTTTCAAAGTGTTTCAATATTTCTAATCTATTTAAAACGTCTTAAATCCCTTAAAATATTTTCAACTGACTCGAATTTCGCTTGAAATTTAGAAAAATCATTCGAAATGTAAAAAATTTCCTTATAATCTTCTAAAATTTCCCAGGAATCTTAAGAAAATTTGTTTATTCTCGTCAAACATTTCGAAATTCTTTCGAAGCTTTTAAAGTTTATTTTTGAAATCTTGAAAAATCTGCATTTGTAAAAATCATTTAAAGTTTAACATTCTTTTTTAATTTCTTCCCTTCTAATAAATATTTCTTGAATTTACTTGACTTTTTTTATGCTTTTTCAATCTTACCAAATTGAAACAGTTTGCTTTAAAATCTTCTATACTCTTTTTCGTTAATTTAGTAAATTGTTTGATATGTTCAAAAACCTTTTTTCAATATTCTCTTAAAGTACATTTTTTTAAGTAAAAAATCATTCAAAATTTTCACTCTTTTTAAAAATGTTGCGAAATAATTTAAAATGTTTTGTAATCTTTTCTAAATTTCTTCTAGAGTTCATTACAAAATGATCATTTAACATTTTCAAATGAATCTTAGCAACATTTTTTTCATTCTTCACACCCTGCGAAATTCAGTTTACCTAAAAAATTTTTAAATCCGGAAAATTTTAAAAATTGTTCAAATGTCGTCCATATTCTTTTTCCACACATTTAAAAAATTTTGAAACTTAACATTATTCTTTCAAAATAAAACCTAACCCTTTTAGAATGACAGATGGGTTCTTCATTCATATACGTAATTTTTGGAAATTTGCAAATGAAACCATTAATTAGCAGAAATTGTACAGAAATTTAATATGAATTTAACTTTACGCGCCAAAGAAACCTGGTGAGTGAAAAACGAAGCCAGCCAACAAAAATTAAAAAAAAGCCAGGGTGTTTTATTGGTCAGGGAAAAGTCAGGCTTTCAGGAAAAAAAAATATTCCAAAAGTTAGGGAATTTATATAACTTTAAATAAGGGCAAATGTAAAATTGGTCAGGGAAAAATTAAGGAATTTTAAAAATGAAGTTTTGCGGTAACATTGATATAATATTTTTCTTTGTAATTGATTCGCCTTGTATTTCTATTTATTTTTTGCAGATGCCTCTCCCTGAAGATTATCTTTTCAGTTATACATTTCATTATTTGTTTTGAAACTCAAGAGTTTTGTTAAAAATTCATCCTTTTTGGTCGAAAATTCAACTGTTTTGTTGAAAATTCGTCTTTTTTGGTTAAAAACTCAAGTCTCTTCGCAGAAAATTTTCTTTTCATTCAAAACTCATATTTTGATGTTGAAAAGTAAAATTAAAATCTTATTCAAGATGAAAATTCAACTATTTTTTTGAATATTTCCCTTTTTAATTTGAAAAGTCACCTATTTTAGTAGAAATTGCATTTTTCTTGGATAAAAATGCAAACTGCTTGGTTGAAAATTCAATTATTTCGTAGAAAATAGATTTTTTAATTAAAATTCATATTTTGATGTTGTTCTTTTTTTAAGGAAGGTTCTCTTTGGTTGACTACTTATCTATTTTGTTGAAAATTATATTTTTGTTTTGGCTGAAAATTTCTTTAAGTGTTCAAGGTTTAACAATTTAGGTGAAATTTTTTTCTTTCATGATTGAAAAATCTTTATTTGTTGAAAATGCGTCTTCTTGGTTTTAAAATTCATCTTTTTTGAATAAAATTTCATCTTTTTTGGTTGAAATATCAGCTATTACACTTTATTGTTGAGAATATATCTTTTTAGGTTGAAAATTAAATTGATTTGTTGGAAATTTAATTATTTTATTTAAAATTTAAGTATTTTGTTAAAGTCATCTTTCAAGTCAGAAAAGTCTTTTTTTTTTTTAAATAAATAAATTAGAGTTTTTAAAATTAATATCTGAAATATTGTTTTATTTCACTTGTAAAAGATCCTATGTTAAAAATATTACAAAATTAAAATACTGGTATTTGAATCTTAATAGTCAGGGAAAGTAAAAAATTGATCTGGGTAAAATCATAGTGAAAATTTCCATTAGTTTCAAGTCCCATACCTTATTATGTAATAATATAATAACAATAAAATAATGAATTTGATAGAATACTAATATTCAATAATAAATAAATAATAAAGATGAAATAATATTATATATTATATCCTTCAAATGAAACTGAATTCTTGATTATATTTCTGAATTTGGCAACATTCCGTTCTTCGAGGTTTTTCAAATTACCCAACCAGTATTACCGAAAAGCGACAACAATGTGTTCGGGATTTTAGCGAAACAACTTTCTTTTAAAGGGATTTATATTCTGAAACAACATTTCTGTCTGAAATATAACTGAACTCGAAGGAATTATATTTGGTACTACAATTTTTAATTGCTCTACGGAAGGAAACGTTAACTCGATCAGGGATTAAGAGGTGAGATATTGTTCTAGAGAATGAAGCTTCATTTAAGGAGAACATTCTGAATAAAATAAAAATAAGGAATCATAAAAAAGTAGAACAAGCGAAGCGATCTCCGAGCGTCTGCTTTCAAACTTTCCGCCTACGTAACTTTGTGCCGTATACTGCGCTTAATGAATATAAATTATGAACGCTGAGAGTAGCCAGTGCTCTTGAGCAGTTTCCGGGAAAATTCAAAGACTCATCCAAAACTAATTGTGAAGTTTGATTGTTCGTCTTAAAGTAGGATTTTTTCAACTTACAGGACTTTTTAAGTATTGAATCCAAAAGCGAAGCGGAGTTCTTTACCTGTGTATCTGATTGATATCAAAGAAGATCTGTCGGTGTTCTTTTTTTGTGTGCATTACTGGTTTAATTTCTCTATATTAAAAAATGATGTCGCTCATAAAAAAAAGATGTCTGTTATAAAAAGATGTCAATTTGAGAAGAAAGAATAATAAAAAAAAGTGCAAACATCAAAATAAACAATTCAAAATTCGGCTATCATAAATAAATGGCTTATCTACCTATTGCTGGGAATAGATGGAAAGAAATATCCCACACCAATAATAAATTTCAATTCAAAATTAACATGTCATATTATTCCCCTTCAAAAGAAGATCGATGAAATATCGAATCCTTTTAACATTATCCGAAACTTATTAAAAACTCGCTCATGGAACGCGATTTCAACTGCTACTCAGAATCACACCCTTATTCTGTCAATCACTTTCTTCCTTATACTCAACGTAAACAATCTAGGGTTTTTCTTAACAATTTAAAAAATCATAGAAATTCATCAAATCGTCGTTTATAAGTTCACAAAATAAATTTCGGCTGCACTGTGTTGGTCGTTTTATAGTCAACACCTAAAGAATGTTCAGGATTGTACACCACAAAGTTCTGCCGACAATCATGGCATATAATAATTTATTATATGTCGATGATCTTAAACTTTATAAAACAATTCACTCCCTTATGGTTTGCATTGAACTGCAAAGTGGCCTTAACAGGTTGCAGTGCTGGTGCTCTCTAAACGGGATGCAGTTGAACATTAAAAAATGCTTTATTATTTCATTCA
>JAABKJ010006089.1:0-22320 GCA_011634705.1 Andricus grossulariae | reverse complement strand
GGAGCAGGCAGCTGAGACCCTTGGCCTGAATTTTAACGTCAGAAGTGAGGAAAGTGCATTACTTCATCTAGATGCTTCACTTCTGAAAGCCGAAGTGAAGAAAGCAGAATTTGAAACATTCCAACAAGAGCTATTCGACAAGAAAATGCACGGAAATTTTCACAGGAATGTAGAGGAACGGTCCTTGTCGAAGGAGCAAACTTTTGCTTTTCTCAGATCATCAGGGCTTAATTCAGGTACAGAGGATTTTATTTTTGCATGCCAGGACGGTGTCATTTCCACCTTAGCATACCGTGACTGCATTTTATGTCAAGAAGTTCCAAGCGACAGGTGCAGATCGTGTCATACACACGCTGAATACCTAGAACACATACTATCGCGCTATCCCACCCACGCAGGAACGACGTATATCTACAGACATTACCCAGCGGACACGTTCTGTAAATTTTACATAACAATAAGGGAACATTTATACATAACATTTTTAGAATCGTGTGCCATAACAATTACAGAACATAAAGGTCACACTGTTCTGTAACGCAGTTACTGTTAGGATACGTAACAGTTCTGTAATTCTGTAATGTAAACAATATAGAACAGAGTGATGGAACTGTTATGTCACTAGAATGTCACACGTTTTCCAAGAAAGGAACATAACGGTCACACTGTTCTGTATCGCAGTCACTGTGAGGATACGTAACAGTTCTGGAATTATGTAATGTGACCAATATAGAAGAGAGTGAAAGAACTGTTGTCACTAGAATGTCACACGTGTTGCAAGAAAGGAACATAAAGTTCGGGCATTTGATTATTTGATTATTGTCAGACATTTGAAAGCATACAATCAAAACAAATTTTTCCCTTAATTTTTTATGAATTTGTTTGTGTGATAAAACTCAAGTACTATCTCAGCTTTTTTACCACACAATTGTAACCCACAACAGTAACCCACAGATTACCTCCTGTCAGTTTTAGTTTTTTCCATTAGAATAGTTAATCACAGAACGTGTTTAAGTTAAGGAACAAAATCTGAGAAATTCTCGGTGATCACCGCTTGCGCGACCGACAGCAGTAATCGCCGACTGAAAATTGAAGTTTGAGATTTGGACATTTTGAGACGTAGCTCAGGAACCCGTATAGATTTTTTAATTTTTATTGGCTTGAATTAAAGATAAGACCTTAAGGCCTAGGTCGTGTCACAAGTAAATTAGAGGTATAAAATTCGAGAAATGTTTGCATTTTTTAAAAATTCTCAACTGGTATATTCTCTTCAAAATGTCAAAATAGTATATTACGACCCAAGGCCTGAAAGTTGGATTTCCGGGCGTGTGTGATATAAGTACACAATAACACAATACTGAGTGAGCGTTGCTACGTTAGCAGGTCACAAAAATCTCGCAGCCAATCAGAGATCGCATTAACTCTAGCAGGCCGCAAAAGCCACTGTTCCCGGATAGAAATGCAGGCGGGAAAACGTACTTTCGGCTAGGGGACGAAGAAAATACCTTTATTAGGGCTTATTTGACGCGTAATTTAATAAGCTTTTTAAAGGGTCTCAAAAAAATTCCTCGCTCATTTTGGTAACGAGTAATCACGTTTCAAAGTCAGCAGAGATTTTTAATAGTACTTTCACTGATTGTACTGACAATTTCCGACGGTAGTGTACTATTTAGCTTATGGTCGATATTTGTCGAGAATCATCAGGCCGGCAGAAATTTTGAGGAGTTTATTCTCAAAAACAAAACGTGTGACTGTGATAAATGAGGGCAGTGACGAGGATCAAGTTTTCTATCAATATGAAACTAAAGCAGATTTGTAAATAAAAGTTTCAACAACTTTCAAAAACAATAGTACCACGAATAATTATTTTATCTTTTCTGTTACAATGTATATATACATTATGCATATATAATGTATCCAATATTGCGTAAATATACTTATATAATTGTATTATATGAATATATTCAGGTATCAATGGGCCTCAGGACTTGGAATATGTGAAAATTACAGTTTTTAATTTTTTACCTAAGATCCCCTGAATTTAAATTCTGAAAAAAATTACAATAATAGCTCTTTGGGTGTCTATTCTATGGTGAAAAACCTGAGATAGTACTTGAGTTTCATCACACGAAAAAAATACAAAAAAGAATTTTGAAATTTTTTTGAGTTTGAATTTACCGCCAAATTTTTTTCGACAAATTCATGCACTTTGAGGATAACCGAAAGAAGTACTGTAAATATTTTCAGACTTTTTCTCATGATAGAAACAGAGACAAAAAATAAAAACTAAAATTGACGTTACCCCCTCTAACTCATCCAATCTGGCGGCTAACGGTTTGAAATTTTTGAAACAATTTTTTTTGATTGTATGCTTTCAAATGGCTGACTCAACATTGGATTTCCTTTGGGTTCATTTTTTGCATGCTTACACGGCTACACCCTTTGCACCTTACAATTTTTTAAACCCATCTTCTCATAATTTAATTTTATATTTTCTCATAATTTAATTGTATAATAATCAAATTTAATTGTTCCACAAATATTTTTTTTACATATAACGCTGTTTCAGTATTGTTACAGATCTCTGACAGTATATGGTTCTGTAACAGCGTTACATAACTGCTACGTCCATTTCGGGACGACAATACTTAGACCATGGTCTAAGTTTGTTCTAATCCTGTTGCAGAACTTGTTCTTTTCTGTTCTAGAACTATTACATCACATTCATATAACAGTGTCCGCTGGGTAGGCTCACCGAAAATATTTGTGTCACGCCTCGCTGAATTTTGGTGAACCTAGACACGGACTTAAATTTAATGATTTTTGTTTAAACATACAGATTTCAGGCGAAATACGTCAACATAATTTGAATTTTTTGCAAAATTGTGAATATATTTTTTTAAATTAAATTTTGTAATAAAAATACAAATAATTTTCAACGAAAAACACTGATAAAACCATAACAGACAATTATTCGTTCCAAAATCTTGAACCTTTAAAATCTAATGTCTAAAAAAAGTGAATGGGTAAAACAATTTTAATATTTAAGATGCAATAGTTTTTGATTTCAAAAAACATTTCTAGTGTTAAAGGCTAAGAAAACCTACAATTGTTGAAAATTGGAATCTTGATGATGATTTTTGTTTGAAAAAGCTAATTTCCGAGGAAAAACACTGCCATATAACATGTATAATATTTTCAATAATTTTTTTGCACTGCCTATGGTTATGGAATTTTCCGTAACTTTAACCCCTTTTCCGGCTCGTTCGGGGCTAGCGTTACTTAAAATTCGGTAACCATAGACATTGTCTAATTTGGTAGATAATTTGATTAAAAAGGAAAATTATTAATAAAACCCTCTTTCAAGAGAAAAAATTATACATAATTGTATATAATTTTTTAAGCACTTACCACCATTGGTGACGAATTTTGCTACTATGCAATCCCACTCTATTACATCAAATTGGAGTAGTTTTTTTTGTTGCGACTGCATTTCTGATGTCACATTTAGGAAAATTTACCGCGAAAAATGTTTCATCATCCCTTAATTTCTCCATGTCTTCGCCACTTACTGGGTACTGCGCCATAAAACTTCTGAAGCCCATTTGCACAGCACTCCATATAACAATATGCGCGCACGGTGCCACGCACGGTGCAGGCACGAGTGCGAATAAATCGGCACGCGTGTCACTCAGATCACCAAACAGATGTGTCCGCATATGGGTGACATATGCGTCACACGTCGTGCGAGTAGCATGCGTGTCGATGAAGTGCATCCCCTCGATGACAAGCGTAAAATATTGAAAATCATAATGAATTTTACAATCATAAGAAATTTTTGAAATAAATAAGAACATAAATTTGATAAAATACAAATCCAATGTTTTTTTTTTAATCCAAAAATGAGGAAAACAACGTGTGCAAATTTCGAGCAAAACTCGAGAAGGAAAGTACTTCTGTAACAATTGTTAGATTTTCGGATTTTATTATACTCACTGTAATTCTTTTAATACTGATTTATGAAGACTGCAATTTTCAATTTCTGAAGATTCTAGAAAAGTTTCTCTACCAGATTTTTGTTTTTGAGACCTTCCAAACTTTTTCCATATTTATCAGTAGACGTCAAAATAGTCAAGATAGTCTATCCTTTCTTTTTACAAGGGCATCCTAAAACTGTGAATGACTTTATGATTTTTTATGCTTTTTCATATATACACGTGGAAAAAGTGAGATTTTTAACCTAAATATTAATTTTCTGCTATTTGAAAGAAAATATAAATTTATATTTTTCTTCACTTATCAGTTTCTTTAACACAATTCGTCACACGCAAACATTAATTGAGACTCCAATATACGAAAAATAATATCGCAGTGATCGAGTTCGTTGACATTGTATAACAACTGGAAAAGCACTAGCGTACACCACAACATGACCCTCACATAACCTCACTGAAGGCAATGTCGGCAGCGATGTTCGGTGAACCGTGAAGTTTGAAAACTCTGCGCATATACAATACAGGTACAAATATCATTTGGAATAAGATAAATACATCAATCATTTGAAATAAGATATTAGTTTGATTCAACTGAATCGAATTTGCCCAATAAAAAATATTATTGACATATTGTTTATATTTATTCAGCAAGGACAAGGACGAAATATGAGTGATAGCTGAGTGAGCCTCATTGTGCACGCACGCATTTACCTATCATTTTAAAGCGGAATGTGCTTGCCATTTTCGTGCGATATGGGTCGCATCGTGTGAATCGCACGCGTGCTTGAAGCGTGCGTCGCACGATGGTTATCTGGGGGGAAACATGTCATTTGTAATACATGGGCTAAAATTCAAGCCTGAGGAAGCGCCTTAAGAGGGCTGGGGACACCCGTGGGAATTCTGAGTTGAGTGTGCGAGAGGGACAGAAATATGATAAGCACGCCTAAAAGGGTGGAGCTTGTTAGTGGAAAAAAAATTTCGATAGCCAATCACTGTAGGAATATTTTCAGGAAAAAAACGGGTAGATCGGGAAAAAAATGTTAAAAAAAATTGCCTGCAATAAAGTCATTACCAGGGGACAGTCGGCCTGGGTCAAGCAATGTCTGGATACAGGTATCATTTCGGCAGGGGGTAGATTGTCGAGCGGACGGTTTTTGGCCTCGCGCCAACTTCCCATTGTTTGAGATTGGACACAGCGGAGAAAATTCCAAACTTTGTCCTATAATACTTGATTACATGTTAATAGACTGCATTAGTCTCGTTATATTATTACGCGTAAATAAAATAAAGATTGAAAAAAGTCGGTTGATATTTTTAATCATAGCTGATCTTTGAAGATTTATTTCTTTTTGAAATATTTTTAACGATTCCTTCCATGTTAATAGTTTCTGATATAGTAGCCGCAAGAAGTCGAAATAAATTTTAAAATTTTAAAAATACTCTACTTGAATTGTCGTCCAATCGAAACATTTCATTGGGATAGTTTAGAAATATAATTGATATTCAGTGAAAATTTGGAATTACATTTCTCAATATCTTAGGAAGAAGCGTTTTGTATTGGAATCTTACTTTTTAATTGTTAAACAATCGTTACAAACCGAGATGATTGTGTTCAACAGTAGGGTGACTTTGACCAACATATTTTTAATATCATCAATATTTATTAAAGTTTAAGAAATACTGGTTCTACCTTATTGATTTACGAATCCGGGCATACCACATACGTTGTAATTGTTAACAACGGTTATACATAAAATACAGCCGCAAGAAGACGAAATGAAGTTTGAAATGTTGAAAATACTCTACTTGAATTTTCGTCTAATCGAAACATTAAGACTTAAGTTTTAGCCGGGTAGTCAGAGACTGACTCAGGTCAGGAATGGGGGTAGTTAGGAAGTGTCCAGTCCCCACTTCCCACCAGAGTCCAACCATGACGTAATAGTTGCGAGGCAGGGGAGAGCTTCATAAGTTTGTTATAACCCCCCCCCCCTCTATTCTGGAGTGCTTTGGGTCCTCGTCGGCGGTCAATCAGGCCTCACCATCGGAAATATCTAGGTCAATGTAAGAGTCGTATGAGGCCTGGTTGTCCCCGACGATTGGCTCAGCCACATTACCGTGAGAAAATTTCAGCTCCATTATCCTTTCCACAACCCTGCGAGTTTCCAACCATCCAGCCCTGATATATTTGGTACCGGAGCGGTCTGGCATCATGTGGTGAATTTTTATCCTGTTCAGTATTTCCTTGCAGTATGTGTTATGGCAAATATATAATTCCACGGGCGCCCACCAGCCGCAGAATCGGCACTTCCATGTCTCCTGCATCTTGAGGCCTAAAGCAGAAAATGTGCATTCCTAACCCTGACACTGAAATGAATTCCCTCTAGCTGGGCCTCTTATGGCTTTATTTATCGTTAATTTTGACTTTTATGTATTCTTATTTAGATATCTAGAATAAATTTCTTGACATAACCTAAAGTTTCTGTGGTGTCTGTGGGGTTAATAAATAATTGTCGGTTGCAGTTATGGAGAGAAGAAAAATTTATTTATAAATTGGATCGGGGTCTCCCAGTCTGTTTTGTCACTGTCGTGTCTGTCTCGTTCTTGTAATGTCTTTTTGTCTCTGTCGCTTCGTGCAAAAATATCTGCTACAAATTTTTTCTTTTCTTCTTCAGCCTTTTCCCTTTCGAGTTTTTCGACCTCTTTTTTGGGACTCCTCAGCCTCTTCCCAGTCCTCCCGGGTCATCGGGAGTCCTTTCATGATTCTGATGAGTTTGGCTACCCTCCTTCTCTTCTCTTCTTCCCCTTTCTCCCTGGCCTTCCGATCCCTGATCTCTCTTTTGGTCCGGTGAAGCTCGTCAGACATTGTTTCTTCCAGGCCCCAGAACGCCTGCTTGGCTGTTTCCTCCAGCCGGATCCTTTGGAGCTCCCTCCTTAACCTTTCTTCTACTATCTCCTTTTGGGCTGTTTCTGATTCCGGCTCCGGTTGAGGGTACTCAAGGAAAGCGCGGATAACCGTGCAGCCGTGGTCCGGATTCCCCTGATCGCGACCCACCCCTTGCAGGGGCCGCACTGTAGGTGATGCTTGTCGCTCACTTTTTGAAAGAATACTTTGTCTGTTTTTTCTTTTGTGTTTGTCGTGTTAATGTGAATGAGTTGGTCTCGGTTTTCACAAGAAAATAATAATCCTCAATTTGAGTCTGCATGCGCCACTTACCATTCAATCCTGAACTTGTCTTTTACTAATATATTTATTTATATCTGTTACATTCCAATTTCCGATTGATTTTCTTTTTTTATTTTTAATTTTGTAAATTGTCGGTGAAATTTTGGCCTTAATAAAAAACGGACCTTCAAAGTTTTTGTTTAATTTTTTTGCGATTCCTTTCGCTTTATTTTACAATGCTTTTTTTCTTTTTAAAACCTGTTTTCCTATTTGAAACTCTATCGGTCTGCGTCTTAAATTATAATATTTTGCCTGAATGTCATTCGCTGTATCTTAATTTTGTAGAACTTCTTCCCTAATTATTTGTAGTTTGTTCATTCGTTCTGCCTATTTTTCTGTTTCTTGAAACTTTAATTCGGATTTGTTCTCTAAATCTTTCTTCAGGGCTTGAATTGGTTGAAGTTCACGGCCTAAATTTAAGAAAGGTGAAGTAAATCCTATCGAAGAATGTTTGCTTGTATTTAAAGAAAATTTCAGATCGTCTAAATTTATGTCCCATTCTTTATGATTTCCCAAGTATGCTTTGATCGCTGTTTTAATGGACCTATTACATCTTTCTGTTGGATTAGCTTGAGGAAAATATTTAGGTATTTTCGAGTGTCTAATGCCGAATGCTTTTGTAAGATTGACCCCATTTTGAAATAACTCGTTTGTGGAACTCTTTTTCTACTGTTTTTGATAATTTGTTTCGTACGGGAATTATTTCTACCCATTTGGTAAACATATCTACGAAAACCAGTATGTATTGATTTTTTTCTTTTGTTATAAGTAACGTGCCCATCATATTAGATGCTACTACTGACCAAGATTCTTCCATAATTCGTTTTCCCATCAATCCTATTTGATTGTTTATTTTCGGTTTAATTTTCTGACAAATTTCACATTCCTTAACATATTTCATTGTATCCGAGTACATCCCTGGCCAAAAGAAATTTTCTGAGATTTTCGCGTAGGTCTTTTCCATACTCAGGTGTCTTGCCTGTCTAGTATAGTGGGTTTCGATTAAAACCTGTTCTCTAAGTTTCCTCGATATGGTTAGTTTGCACGGAATATTACCTGAGTTTAAGCTTGATTTTAGGGGGTCATGTCTATAAAAATATAGCTGTTTGTTTCTTATTCGCCAATTTAGATTTTCCTCTGGTCTGTTTTTAACGTGTGACGTTTTGGTGCTATACCAATTGTCCTCTATTCCTTTGAATTATTTTATTTCCGATTCTACAATACTGGCTTAAATATGCGAAACCCTAATTTTATTTTCGTTTGCCCTTGATAGCGCATCTGGCACTTTATTTAGGCTTCCCTTTCTATTAATAATCTCGTAATCGTATTCTAGAAGTTCTAAGGCCCATAAGCCAGTCTTCCGGTTGGATTTTTCAATTTATGCAACCATTTTAACGCGATATGATCAGTGATGACCTTGAAAGATTAAACCTCAGAGTACACTCTAAATTTTCTAATTGCCCCAATTACTGCTAAGCATTCTTTTTCCGAAGCCGAGTATTTTCTCTCTGCCCCATTAGGTCCTCTAGTCGCAAAAGCTATTACATAATTTTCGCCGTTAATTTTTTCTGTTAAAACGGCACCCAGGCCTGTGTGGCTGGCGTCGGTTTCGAATGGGAACGGGTTACCAAAATCAGGTCATGTTAAAATCGTTGCTGTTGTCAATAGGTGTTTGATTGTCGTAAATGCACGTTCCTGTTCCGATGACGTAATAGTTTCAAGGGAGGGGAGAGCTTTTTAACTCTGTTATACAATATACTAGAAAAAAGCGTTTTGTATTGAAATCTCACTTCTTAATCATAAAATAATACTTATAAACTAGAAATTAGTCTTCAAAGGTAGGGTAACTTTGACCAAGCATATTTTGAATGTCATCAATATTTATTAAAATTTGAGAAATATTCGTTCTACCTTATTTATGTACGAATCCAGGAATACCACATACTTTATAACTGTTAACAATGATTATGCATAAAATAGCCGCAAGAAGTGGAAATAAAGTTTGAAATGTTGAAAAAAAGTAGAGTATTTTCAACATTTAAAACTTTATTTCGCCTTTTTGCGGTTGCATTTAATGTATAACCTATTGTTAACAATTACGAGTACAACGTATCGGGTATGCCTGGATTTGTAAATGAATAACGCGGAACGAATATATCTCAAATTGTAATTGTCAATGTTTCTAAACGCGAGGACAGGTGTGCGTAATAAAGTAATCAAAGCTAGAAAATTAAAAAGGGTTTTATTGTAAGCAACGACAGATCTCATTATAATGCGTGCATATGCTAATAAGAGTATCGACACACACTAACTGACTGTAGCGGCTGTAGCGCTGACCGATTCATAGCGATAGATAAGTGAAGTGGGGAGATATAGACCAAGAATGAAGGCGGGCGCTCCCTCCCGAACGCATTCACCATGATCATCTTACCATCACATCACACCTTGAACGCACCTCAACTTCTATGATATTTCTGAAAATAAGATAAATACAATTAGCAGTTGGAATTCAAAGTTTGTCTCACTAATTTATTATGTAAGTCACGCGCCAGAGGTTTTGTAAATAAGTCAGCTAATTGTTCTTTAGATCTCACCCATCCCAGCTTTATAAGATTTCTTGCCACGCATTCTTTACCAAAATGCTCTTAAACCTCAATCATATGACGAATTTTATTTCCACCATTTGTCTCAGCTGTTACTATTGCAGCTTTGTTATCGCACCATAATTCCATAGGGAGCAACTTTTGTGAATCTTTTAAAATGACACTCAACGAATTATAAACAGAGAACATTTCTCTACTTGCGTCACTCATATCTACATATTCAGCATCTCTGGTAGCGAGAGCCACATAAGTTTTCTTGTGAGTTCGCCAATTAATAGTATCGCCGAACAATTTTATCAAAAACCCACATGTAGTTATCGAATTTTTGCAATCAGCAAAACTAGCGTCAGCAAAACCTACCAAGTCATTAGATTCACCTTTATAGATCAACCTTAAACTTTTAGTTCCCCTCAAGTATCTAAATACTCTTCCTACCATAGCCCAATCACTCTCCTTTGGATCCACTTGGTGTCTACTTAGTACGTTGACAGCGTACGAGATATCAGGCCTTGTTGTCCCTGCTAAATAAAGCAAACTTCCCACAACATCTCTGTATGGCACATTTTCGACATTTCGAGTTTTCAAGAGTAAATCTTTATCACATTCCGTTTCTCTCAATTATCTTTCTCGATTAGCAACTTGGTTAGTAACCATGGGTGTATTTTTTGGATGAGAATGACTGAAACCAAACTTTTGCAAGATTTTGTCAACATATTTTTCTTGGCTCAATTCTGTAGTTTTATTTGCTCTGTCTCTATTTATGTTAATACCTAAAAATTCTTTAGGTTCACCAAGTACTGTCATTTAAAATGTTTTACTCAATTTTTCTTGAACTTCTTTCAATTTTTTGTTATCATTACTCACCAACAATATATCGTCCACGTACAGTAACAGAAGCAGTACTGCTTTACCATTGTGCCAGGTGAACAGACAGGGTTCCAAATCAGAATTTTTCAAATTTAATTTTAAGACTTCCTCAGTGAACCTATCATACCATTTTTTAGGACTGACTCGCAGACCATATATAGCACGCTCTAATTTGCAAACTTTTTCATTCCTTACTTTATTCGAGTAATTAGTACCTTTGGGAATTTCCATGTATATCTCCTCATCAAGTGTTCCATTCACGAACCAGTGGCAATCTGGAGACAGGAGCATACGTCTCTCGTAATTCATAGACATTTTTGTCTTTGAACCCACGCACCACAAGTTGCATACATGTATACGTTCCATACATTATTTTTCTTCATGGAATTCAGTTCTTCAATTATAGCCATTCGCCATTGCAGTTTTTCTTTACATGCCATAGCCTCTTCATAATTGCATGGATCAGAATTTATGTCACATAACAGAGCATGATATACATCATCAGGTACAATTTCAAATTCATTTTCATTCAAGTTTGACTCATGCTCTATTTGCAAAGAAAACAAGGCACTCGCCTTTAAATCTTCATCAACTTTTAAACTTAAGAAACTAATCTCTTGAATTGGCATATCAATAGACTTTGATACATTATTATTTTTATCCACTATTGAATCTTTAATAATTTTCTTAGGCCTTCCTCTTTTTCTCACCATCTCTCCCTCCGTTTTTGACAAATCATCTGGATTTTCAACCTCTTGTTCGAACTCAATAAGCCATTTATTTTTGTCTATCTCTTCCAAAACAGGGGGCCAAACTTCGATAGAGTTTTTCCCATACTTGTCACCGTACACAAGTTTTTCATTAAATCGAGCATTCCTGCTTTCATAAATATTTTCATCTTGTGGCCTCAGGAACTGGTATCCCGTGGGAGTATATCCCACTAAGATCACTTGCCTGCCTTCGGCTGGAAATTTCGGTCCCACCTTTCTTTGTGCTTTAATGTACGCCAATCAACCTAATCTTTTAATTTGGTTAATATCATAATGATGGTTACGTGCAAACTTTTGAAGTGGGATTATCATATCATTTGCCATGTGTGGTGTTCGATTGTATGCGTACACAGACGCATTCATTGGCAGATCCCAGAGATTTTCAGGAAGCTTTGCATCATACATATATGATGTGATCTTATTTTGCAAAGTCAAGTTAAATCTTTCGCTCACGCCGTTATGCTGAGGGGTATCTGGCGGGGCTAACTGAAGTTCCGCACCTAATTTCTTCAGCACTTCAATTGTGTACCCACCTGTATACTCAGTGCCTTCATCAGATCTGAGATAACACACCTTTGCATCGTATCCGACCAGATTCCTCGCACTCCTCACAAACATTTCAAAACAGATGCCTGTTTCGCTCTTAGCTTTCATAGTATAAGCCATAGCTAACCGAGAGTCATCATCAATGAAAACTGATATGAATCTATAACCTTTGGGATATGTAGCAGGAGAAATGGGTCCCATTACATCAGAGTGAATTATTTGAAGAGGAGCCGTAGCACGACTACGCGTCATTTGAAAGGGCAGTCTTTTAAATTTAGAAATATGACACACCTTACAATCCAGAATAGATTCATCAAACACAGCTTTATTTAATTCTTTATTTTTAGGAAATTTTGACTGCAGTGCTTTTAAATAAGCAATTTACGCGTGGCCGAATCTAACATGCCACAACATGGCTTTATTATTTTTCCAGAATTTTATATTTTCTTTAGAAAATGGAGACTCTATTTCTATGATTTCTACCACAGGCGCCTCTTCAATATCATGAACTTTTCTACCCCAAATAGGTATATCAAAATTTGACATTTCATAAGGTTTTATATTTACATTTTTACTCCCTAGAGACTCTGGAATCACACCCAATTTTCCATTACTCTCTTTTTCTGCACTCTGATTGTTTTCTATTGTTTCTTCAGTATCAGTTTCCAGAGGAGTTGTTTGCTCAACATTTTGTTGTAATTTTACTTTTGCAATTTCACTTCTAGTCATATATCTTTTAGTGTTTGTTTCAGTAAGATTTGCAAGTACTCGCCTATTTATCACATCAGGAAAATTTGTGTCATTGTTGCTATAGTCTATGTTCAGTTCTACTATCCAGTAAGGACTATTATACAAACCTCTTATAAATAATTCATTGGAAATCGGATCAAAAATGTCAATTTTTTTATTGTCCAAATATATCGCAAGCCCCATTTCTGCAAATTTTCTCAATGACAGCAAATTTTCTTTCAAAGCTTCAGCAAATACTACTTTATCAACTAAAAGCTTTTCTCCATTTTCCAGAGATATTTTGAAATTACCCGCTCCCTCCGTTTTCAGTTCAGCTGAGTCATTTTTATTTGCACACTTGATCACACCTTCATCTGACTCGTTAAATGATTTAAATATTAATTTAGAATTTGTTAGGTGCTCAGTCGCACCTGAGTCAGCGAGAAATGTCGAAATATATTTGCCTAAGCCTAATCTACTTGCACCAGTGAAAAACGCTTTCCCCTTATTATTAAAATTTGCAGAAAACAAAGGAGTGTTGTACTCAATCTGTGATTGCTCACCTGAGTACTCACCTTGGTTATTACTGTTGTTTTCTCCTGTGGAATTTTCTTTCTTGGGCTGAGTAGATTGTTGAAACGCACCTTTTCCTCGGGCATTGTTATTGTTCTGCCCACGGCAACCACATCTGCCTCTACCTCTGCCGAATCTACCCCTGAAGTTACCTCTATGACCTCCCCTAAATTTTCCTATTTTCTGATTTCTAGAGTAATTCCAACTATTATCAGCCTGTCTTTTGAAAACTCTCCCGCGACCCTGAAAAGAACCACGAGATCGGCGAGGGTAATTATTAACATAATTACCTCGTCTTGCTCCTTGATTAGGACAATTGAGACTAATATGTCCTACTTCTTCGCACACGTAAAATTCTTTCTCACCTGGGTTGGGGCACTGACCTGCAATATGTTTGTAGCTACCACAAGCATAGCAGTGAAGCTTCTTTGGTCGTAACGCACCTTTAGGAGTAGCGTTGTTTGCTGGCCGCACCCCATTTGACGCACCTGCAGTATGAGATTTAGTCGCCTCGTCCTGTAGAACGAGGAGTTTGAGCTCTTCAAAAGACATAGGTTGACCACGTGTCTTTTTATAGAGAAAATCTAAGTTTTGAATGGAAGGAACAGACACCATAACGGCACTGTAGAATGCATCCCTCTTTTCATCGTCTGACAGATGTTTAGCACCAGGGCTGTTTTCGTAATTTCAAATGTTATCCTCAAATTTTTCACAGAACGCACCTGCTTTATTCGGTCCTGGAATATATTACATGCTATAAATTTCCTTTCTCACCATATGCGAGGGTACATTTACTTCAAGGCTTTTAATTTCTTTCAATTTTTTTATAATTTCCAAAGGATCTTTCAAATTAATAATTTTTGAATGGTAACTTAACTCAATGTGATTGATCAAAATATCTCGAACTTTAAATCTTTGATCTTCTAAAATTTTATGATCAATTGCAGTAAAATCGGTATTTTCATCAATTATATGTTCTAAATTGCTTGCTCTCAATTCAGATGAAAAATAATCAACAAAAAGTTCATATTTCATATTAGTACTGAGTTTGTAATCCCGTTTAATATTGTTTGCACTTTTATTCAAAATTTCAAGTTTTAAAGTATTTTTCACGCCTTCTATTGCCGCGTTAGTATTGAATTGATAATTTTTCTCTGTTGCCCGCTTTATTTCGTTTTGAATGAATTTTCCTATCTCACCTTGCAACCCTTTCTCCCCACTTGCTTGAACCTCACTGTCAGATCGATTTTTCTCTAACAATATTTCTCTCACCTCATTGTTTTGGTCTGATGCATCTACCTTTGCCGTGAAATCCGCACCTTCAGTTCCTTCTTCATACCCTTCTAACCATTCTTGCAACTCTAAAATTTGTTTGCTTTGAGCAGTGAGCTGATTTTTCGTATCATCTAACTGGATTTTTAATTCATCTCTCTCTTTGCTATAACTTTTCAAATCCCCTTTCAACGAATCAAATGTATTATTATAACCCTTTGCATTTTTCTCAATAATACCGGTCAGTTGTAAAATTATTTGTTTTAACTCCCCTATTTGCCCTTCTTGTTTTACTATTTTATTTTGAACTAAAATCAAATTTTCCTGATCAGTTTTTGTCGTATCAAGTTTGAATTGATCAACTTCATTTTCTTTAAATTTTCAAATTTGTATTTATTCCCCAAATTAACTGCACTACAACCAGATATCAGAGGCAGAGATGGTTTACCGTATTTCATGGAATTTTTCACACCATCGAGCTTTTCGTGGACTGCAATGTCCACGCTTTTCACACCCGTCACACCTTCTTTCTCACCCTCGGAGGTACCGGTACTCGCACTATTGCTCGCCTCACGATCTTTCGCGCTCTTGCTCGCCATGGCACCCTTCTGCTCGATGATGACAGGTTCGGTTTGCGTCGTTCCTGGCATGACAGTAGCTTTACAGTCAACCATCAGATCATCCAGCAATTCTTCCAAGAGGTTCCAATCTTCCTCAGCTGGTTCAGGAAACATTCTCTTCGCTGTAAAAATAAAAATTTTAGCACATTTCATATTTAAAGTATTTGCCAAGTTCCGACACCTCGAGATCAGTTGACAGTAACAACAAGTATGGCTGATCACGAGAAGAACGGACAAGCGAAGGTCAGTACAACATGCTCTGCTCCCATCCAACCTTTTGGTTTGAACTATATATATATTTTTTATTTAAAAATTTTCAATTGTATTATTTTGACAAAATTACTAATTAATTCTGTAAAGTGTGCATAAATATACTAGCCTATTATACACTTTCATTCATATCAATCAGCTGATAAAATAAAATTTTATTTTATTATTCACACCTTCATTTTATTTTATTTTACTATGACTCACCAGTAAAATATTTCTGCCCTTTCTCACATGTCAGTATGAGTGTTTCATCAGTCATGCTCAAGGTAAATGACTTCTTCTTTGTGAAGCCCGTTGAGCTTGAAGTTTTCCTCCAAATATTTTCAAACCTTTTTGCAATGAGGGCTTCACTGTGGATTTTCAATTTATAAGTTAGTTGCAAAATTTAAACGTTTGATTTTCTGTGATTTTTCGTTTGACAACGCACGCATCAAGATTCAAATTCTTTTTATTCTTGGACAATTCGACGAAACGCAAGCGCGCGCGAAACGAGTCAAAACATAAACTCGACCTGTAGTCATGTCTCTTTCTTTCTACTCCAGTTCGAACCAGTTCAAATCAGTTCAAAACACACCGCTCTGTACACTAGAGTGTTCCGTGATACGCTTTCACGTAGCTGCAGCTTTATCTCTAGTTCTCTCTTTCTCTCTCTCTAACTCACTGGTCGCGCTGCGCGCCCGCGCTCGTCGGCCGGCAACTTGTCTCAACTTGCGCGCCTTTGTTCTGAGAAATCACACCAATATCATTGATTTTGAGCGTCACATTTTTGATTCTACATCTCAAGCAACTTTTACCTTATCACTTTACAAACCTATAGATTTTCGAAACGTTAAAAATTTTCAAATCTTTTAATTTATTTTTTCCTGATCGCGATCATTCGAAAATAATTCATTTATTCAACTTTCTTTGTCATCTGAACTTTTAATAAACTTCCGCACCTTATTTCATCATTCGCTTGACAAAGAGAGTTACTTACGTGATTCCCAACCTTATTCAATTGTGTCCATTTGTTCGAGACGTGAAGTGCTAAAACTATTCTCACCAATCTCAACATCCTTGCTCCTTTGTCTCTCCGGGTCCTCGTCGTCCACCATCGCCTCCATTGTTGATTCGCCTTTTCAAATCACTTTTTGCACACACCGAAACACTCGCGCAGTGGAAGCGTAAATGCTTTACGCTGCTCGGGCCGATAACCGGTCAATGTTTCTAAACGCGAGGACAGGTGTGCGTAATAAAGTAATCAAAGTTAGAAAATTAAAAAGGGTTATATTGTAAGCAACGACAGATCTCCTTATAATGCGTGCATATGCTAATACGAGTATCGACACACACTAACTGACTGTAGCGGCTGTAGCGCTGACCGATTTATAGCGATAGATAAGTCAAGTGGGGAGATACAGACCAAGAATGAAGGCGGCCGCTCCAAATACTTAACAGTAATAAATATTTATGACATTAAAAATAAGCTTGGTCAGAGTTACCCTGCTTTTGAAGACTAATTTTTAGTTTGTAACTATTATTTCACAATTAAAAAGTAAGATTTCAATACAGAACGCTTTTTTTCTAGTATATTGAGAAATTGAATTTCAAATTATCACTGGATATAAAGTACATTTGGAAACTATCCCAATGAAATGTTTCGATTAGACGAAAATTCAAGTAGAGTATCTTCAACATTTCAACTTTATTTCGCCCTCTTGCGGCTGTATTTTATATATAACTATTGCTAACAATTACAGCGTATGTGGTATGCCTGGATTTGTAAATAAATAAGATGGAACGAATGATTTTCAAATTTTAATAAATATTGATGATATTGAAAATAAGCTTGGTCAAAGTTACCCTACTTTTGAAGACTAATTTTTAGTTTGTAACTATTATTTCACAGTTAAAAAGTAAGATTTCAATACAGAACGCTGTTTTTCTAGTATATTGGGAAATTTATTTCGAAATTTTCATTGGATATCAGCTATATTTCGAAACAATCCCAATGAAATGTTTCGATTAGACAAAAATTCAAGTACAGTATTTTCAACATTTCAAACTTTATTTCGACTGGCTGTATTTTTTGTATAACCATTGTTAACAATTACAACGTATGTGGTATGCCCGGATTCGTAAATCAATAAGGTAGAACGAGTATTTCTCAAATTTTAATAAATATTCATGATATTAAAAATATGCTTGATCAAAGTCACCCTACTTTTGAACACTAACTTTTATTTTTAACATATCAAACTTTATTTCGACTTCTTGCGGCTTTATTTGATGTATAACTATTGTAAACAATTACAAAGAATGTGATATACTTGGATTTGTAAATAAATAAGGTAGAACGAATATTTCTCAAATTTTAATAAATCTTAATGATATTAAAAATATGCTTGGTCAAAGTCACCCTACTTTTGAACACTAACTTTTATTTTTAACATATCAAACTTTATTTCAACTTCTTGCGGGTGTATTTTATGTATAACCATTCTTAACTATCACAACATATCTGGTATGCCTGGATTTTGAAATAAATAAGGTCGAACAAATATTTCTCAAATTGTAATAAATGTTGATGATATTGAAAATAAGCTTGGACAAAGTTACCATACTTTCGAAGACTAATTTCTCGATTTGTCACTATTATTTTACAATTAAAAGGTGTAATTTCAATACAAAACGCTTTTTTCCTAGTATATTGAAAAATTCAATTCCAAATTTTCACTGGATATGAAGTATATTTCAAAACCATCCCAATGAAATGTTTCGATTAGACGAACATTCAAGTAGAGTATCTTCAACATTTCAAACTTTATTTCGCCTTCCTGCGGCTGTAATTTATGTATAACCATTGTTAAGAATTACAACGTTTCTGGTATGCCTGGATTTGTAAATAAATAAGGTGGAACGAATATTTCTCAAACTTTTATAAATATCGATGATATTGAAAATAAGCTTGGTCAAAGTTACCCTACTTTTGAAGACTAATTTCTCGGCTTGTAACTATTATTTTATAATTAAATGGTGTAATTTCAATACAAAACGCTTTGTTCTAGGATATTGAGAAACTCAATTCCAAATTTTCACTGGATATCAAATATATTTCGAAACTATCCCAATGAAATGTTTCGATTAGATGAACATTCAAGTAGAGTATTTTTAACATTTCAAAGTTTGTTTCGACTTCTTATATGGTATGCCTGGATTCATATAAGAATAAACTAGGGATTGCATTAATAGAATTTGAATAAATATTGATGATATTACAAATATGCTTAATCAAAGTTGCCCTTCTTTTAAAGACAACTTTGTCGGTTTGCAAACTATTCTTTCTCAAATGAAAAAAAGATCCCTATAGTGGAAACTATTTTTGTGATAGATGAAGACATTTCTATCCAAATTTTTGCTAATGACATTCGATTGCCAAAATAGGAAACTTGGGTTCTTTTTATTTTTCGATTATTATGTTCAATTTGTATGACAAAAGTGACTCACAAAAGTATATATAATTCGAATCAGAATTTCAAGAAACATGCAAATCCGTTGAACGTCAGAGAAGTATTTTTGGCAAATCTTTTGGGGACTTTAACATTTCGTACATGCCGCCAGGATCGGTAGTTACTTGCCTTGAATGTATTCGATGCAGACACTTCGTTAGCACCTGTTTTTTCATATTTATTTCAGAATTCTTTAAAATTCGATACATACATTTGCAGATAAAATACCAATCCAGATCGAACATTTCGAAAATTTGCGAAATCATCCTTACAAGCGAGAAATTAATCTTTAATAGTAGGGTAACTTTGACCAAGCATATTTTTAATAAAATAAATGTTTCTCAAAAATTGACAAGTGCTCGTTGTAGCTCATTGTCTTCTGAATCCAGGCATACCACACAAGTCATATTTATCACTATACTTTCGAAGAAAATAGTGGCCGGCGATGACCTTACAAAAGCTCAGGACCGAGCATAGCTCCATTTTATGTTAACACAGTGGAACGCATCTACGCATTTGCGTTTGCGTTCGAGCATGCATGGGCCCTAAAAAGGCCTGTACATGCTCGAACACACCTACGCTAGCCTAGCTGCATTTTGCGTTTGCGTCTGGATCGAAACCATGGGGCACCGTGCTTTTGGGCACACTGGACAAACGCAACTACGATCCGCACCGAGCGCCGTCAAAAGTCCTAAATTTACGGGCGTTTGTCGGTGCGCAGCTCCGTAGGAGTGGTCGAGAAATGGATTTTTGCGGACAAATAGGTCCACAGGATACATTTCTTAACCAATAGAAAATGTTTTTTTCAATTACTCTGCATTGAATTTCTCCCAAATGTAAGAAGGCCAATTTGTGTGTTTCTTTTTTTGTTTAACAATACTTTTGCAAATACAGAGGAAAAATGGTTCATTTCATCGATATGATTTTTGATCTCTGAATGAATCTCTGAAATAAAGTAATTGTTAGTCAGAACTAATGAAGACAGACTTAGAAAACACAAATATTGTATTGCAATTCTGTTTGATTATTACAAACAATTTATTTAAGCAAATTCAACCGTATATCACTTTGTTCTTGAGAATTCGTGTATGAAATTCTTTATAAAAACAGTACATGTTAATTTAAGCTACTTCTTCGTTATAAATTATCAAGCGTCTGAAAAATCTCAGCAACTACCGTTTAACAAACAATATTTTCTATGAGAAAAAAACACTAGTAAGAATTTGTGCATAAAAATTGTTTATAATAAATAAGTTGATTATTATTAGAATTATTTCGCCACCGAGCCTGTTCCAATTTGAGGTTCCTGTCACTTTGAGATTGTACACTTTGGCATTCTATTTCGCGGAACTAGATAATTTTTTTCAATCATATTTTTTTGGTTTTTATGAAAAAAGTAGAAAAACAGAGTAAAATTTGAATTTTGGTACCTGCAATCAATTGCTTATATCTCCGGTATTTATGCATATATTTTCTTTATCAATACCTTTTTTTCTCTCAAAAGTGCAATCTATATATAGAAAATAAGAAACTGGACATAATTTGAATTTTCCTACTTTTGCATCGCGATAGAGTGAATTTTCGATTTTCATTTTGGTGCAAAAAATGGACTTTTGTCACACATGTTGGGATATAACACGTAAACTACTGAACAAATTGGAAAACAATATACAGAGAGATTGTTAGAAATTTTATTACCTTTAATTCGAGACCTCGTGGGACCCAATTTGACGTTTAGAACTCAATATATGGCGTAACATATGAAGCCCCTACCGAAAAAAATGGAAAAAATTTTCAAAAAATAATATCTCGAAAACCCATCCATCAAAAAAATTTTAAATATGATTTTCGATTTGAGCGGGCTGAAATATATAAGAGAAAAATAGTTGCATTAAATGTACATTTTGGCTGTAAACTAGTGTAATTTGCGAATCTTTTTATTTTGTACTAGAACCCTCGAAGAGTGAATCAAAGGCTAACTTAATTCTGACAAATCTTCTAAGAGTAAGAGTGCCTAAAACATGAGTGCCGAAACGTAAAAATCCATTAAGAAGTAAAATGAGAATGCAATAATAATTTACGTATAAAGTTACAAGTCGTGATCAGTTCTAATATCTCTCTGAACACAGAATGAAATAATAAAGGCCTACATGGAAAAAATAAGTCTTGGAAAATTTCCTAGATTAGTGCTGGACTTTTGGACAGGCCATCATTTTTATAAAGTCTCGTATACTTTCTATGAAGGAGTCACAAATTTTCATGAATAAATTTAAAAAAGTCATGGAAGTTTTCAAGCATAGTCAAGGAACAACAGTCTTGGAATTTTTATCAGACAGTTTACAAAAAAAATGCATACAGTCATGAAATGGTTATCAAAAAACTCTTCATATTTTCGAAGACTTTAATTGAATAAGTGCGTGATTCAGAAACGAAGAACTCGAAAAGGAGTCAGCGAAAAACTCCATGAATGTATGAAAGAATTTGCAGAGGCGCGCTCAGCCATCAGTGCGCCCAACGCGGGCACCTTGCACTACTGCGCATGCGTTGCATAAAGCGCTATGGGTTTATTTTTATAGTTATGTGCCCTGGCGTTCAGCGGGAAAGTTCCCAAGTTCAAAATTAGTGATGAATTCCAGGATCCACCAAGCAAGCGGAAAATATGCGGAGGCCCCCATATAACCTCCTCAGAAGGTAGTTGAAATTAAGAGAAAGCGCATTGCACTGATACTGAATTTAATGGTTTAACATTTTGGAGGGAAGCGTCCCTAGGTATAGAGAGAGAGCGCACAGGAGTCAACGACTCATTTCAGGCGCTAGCGAAAGCAGACTGACTTGCCTCGTTTGTGTCGGCAAAACGTACCGTTGAGAATCTGGCTCCGACCGCACATGCGCAACATGGCGGCAAGCAGTGTCTTAGCGGGAATGAATTTCACCCCACACACTCCCTCCGTAGTGTAAACGATATGTAGTTATATAGCGACGCAGCATTGTTAATTACAGGAGTCGTAGATTTGTAAATTACATGAGGTATTAGCTGCGTGTTGTTTGGCTTAATGACATTATCTAATGTGATTAACAAATGAGCTGGTTTGACATTTTCCCGCACTTTGCTAATCCTTTAAACACAAAAAATTTCAACCCTTAACGATGCTCCACGGAAACCGGTTTGACATTTCTTAAATGTGTCCTAAATTCGTCTAAGAACGTTTGTGGATCTACAGTACGATTATCTGGCAGCACAAATTCGTCCGGGATGCGTAATGTTGTCCCATACAAATACTCAGCCGGAGATGATCCGGAATCTAATACACTGGTCCTCAGTCCCAACATGACGGTTGGAAGCACCTGCAGCCAGTCGCGAGTT
>JAABKJ010006088.1:0-19771 GCA_011634705.1 Andricus grossulariae | reverse complement strand
CCAAGAATATGCATTTTCTACCAACATAATTGAATTTTCGATTAAAAAAAAGAGTTTTCAACAAAATTAGTGAAGTTTTAACTGAAAAAAAACTTTTACACAATTATTTGTTAAATTTGTAACAAAAGAAATGAACTTTTAAGTAAAATGATGCAACCTCAATCAAAAAAATCAATTTTTTATCAAATACACTAGAGTCTCACTATACTGATTCCCGATATACAGGACTACCGAAAAAAGGGAAATTTTCAACAAAATAGAGAAATTTTCCGTTAAAAAATATCAATTTTCAGCAAAAAATAGAATAATTTAATTTTAAGTTAGAGAAATAAGTTTTTAACCAATTAAAATAAATTTTCAACAAAATAGTTGAATTTTCAACCAAACCGACGGATTTTTAACCAAAAAGATTAATTTTCAATAATAAAAAAACTAATTTTGTACCAAGAAAGAATAATTTTTAACAAAATACATGAATTTCCAAACAAAAATGTTAATTTTTAATGGAATTTCCAACCAAAAAAGTTGATTTTCTACCAAAAAGATCCTTTTTCAACCAAATAGATGAATTTTCAACCAAAAAAGTTAAATTTTCAAGGAAAAATAGAACAGCTTAATTTTCAGTTAGAAAAATTACTTTTTAAGCTGATAAAATAAATTTTCAACGAAATAGTTAAATTTTTAACCAAATAAATGTATTTTAAACTAGAAAGAATAAATGTCCATCAAAAAACATTTCGGCGAAAAATGGAATAGTTAAATTTTTAGTTAAAAAAATTATTTCTCAATAAAAAAAAATACTTTTCTACAGAAAAAAATTATTTTTAACAAAATACATGAATTTTTGAACAAATATTTTAATTTTTGATAGAATTTTCAACCAAAAAGGTTGCTTTTCTACCAAAGAAGACCAATTTTCAACAAAATAGATGAATTTTTAATTAGAAAAGATAAATTTTAAACATAAAATAGAATAGTTTAATTTTAAGTTAGAGAAATAAGTTTTTAGGCAAATAAAATGAATTTTCATCAAAATAGTTGAATTTTCAACCAAATAAATGTATTTTAAACTAAAAAGATTAAATATCCATAAAATACAAATTTCAGCGGAAAATGAAATAGTTAAATTTCTATTTAAAATATTCAATTCTTAATAAAAAAATATAGTTTTCTACCAAAAAAGAATAACGTTTAACAAAATACAGGACTTCTCAAAAAGAAATATTTTTAATGGAATTTTCAAACAAAAATGTTGATTTTCTAAAAAAAGAGTTTAATTTTCAGTCAGAGAAATAAGTTTCAAAGCAAATAAAATAAATCAATTTCCAATGACAACACTAATTTTCTACCACAGAAAAATTAATTTTCAATAAAAAAGAACAACTTTTCTACGAAAAAATAATAATTTTTAATAGAAAATGAAATTTTCAACCAAATATTTTAATTTTTAATGGAATTTTTAACCTAATAGTTGAATTTTTGACCAAAAAGGTGAATTAGTCACCAAGAAGATTAATATTTTACCACAAATGACAAAGTTTCAACAAAACAAACATGATATAGTTAATTTTTCAGTTAAAAAATTAATTTTAAGTAACAAAAAAACTAATTTTGAGTCAATAGATTAATTTTCTACCAACGAAGATTAATTTTTAAAAAACGACATGAATTTTCTACCAAATAGTTGAATTTTTAACTGAAGAAAATAAATGTTTAATCAAACATGGAATAGTTAAATTTTCTGTTAAAAAAATAACTTACAAAAATGTTGACAAAATAGTTAAATTTCGAACAAAAAAAAAAAATTTTCAACTAAAATGCTCAATCATCGACTGAAAAAGACGAGTTTTCAACAAAATAAGTGAATTTTTAACTGAAAAAAACTTTTGAACAATATTTGTTAATTTTTTAACAAAAGAAATGAACTTTTAAAACAATGATGCATCTTCAATCAAAAAAATAAATTTTTTACCAAATAGTTAAATTTTCACCCAAAAGGCTATATTGATACCAAAAAAGGAAAATTTTCAACAAAGTAGAGGAAATTTCAATTAAAAAAGGTAAATTTTCAACAAAAAATAGAATACTTTAATTTTGAGTTAGAGAAACAAGTTTTTAACCAATTGAAATAAATTTTCAACAAAATAGTTAAATTTTTAACGAAGCAGATGAATTTTTAACCAAAAAGATTAAATGTCTATCAAACAAAAATAAAAAATTTCGGCGTAGAATGGAATGGTTAAATTTTTAGTTAAAAAAATTAATTTTCAATAAAAAAACTAATTTTCTACCAAAAAAGAATAATGGTTAACAAAATACACGAATTTTCAAACAAATATTTTAATTTTTAATGGAATTTTCAAACAAAAAGCTTAATTTTCTACCAAAAAAGATACATTTTCAACCAAGCAGATGAATTTTTAACTAAAAAATATACATTTTCAAGAAAAAATAGAATAATTTAATTTAAAGTTAAAAAATAAGTTTTTAAGCAAATAAAATAAATTTTCCACGAAATAGTTAAATTTTCAACCAAATAAATGTGTTTTAAACTAAAAAGATTAAATGTCCATAAAAAAAATCGGAGAAAAATGGAATAGTTAAATTTTTAGTTACAAAATTAATTCTCAATGAAAAAACTAAGTATCTACCAAAAAAAAATAATTTTTTAAAAAGTACATGAATTTTCAAACAAATATTTTAATTTTTAATGGAATTTGAAACCAAAGAGGTTGATTTTCTACCAAAGAAGACCAAATTTCATTAAAATAGATTAATTTTATTTTAAAAAAGATAAATTTTCAACAAAAAATAGAATAATTTAATATAAAGTTAAAAAATAAGTTTTTAAACAAATAAAATAAGTTTTCCACGAAATGGTTAAATTTGCAACTAAACAGACGAATTTTCTACCAACAAGATTAAATGTCTATGAAAAAATATAAAAAATCGGCGAAAAATGGAATAGTTCAATTTTGATTAAAAAAAAAAATTAATTTTCACTAAAAAAACTAATTTCCTGCAAAAAAAAATAATGTTCAACAAAATGCATGGATATTTAAGCAAATATTTTAATTTTTAATGGAATATTCAACAAAAAAGTTGATTTTCTACTAAAAAGATCCTTTTTCGACCAAATAGATGAATTTTTAACTAAAAAAGATAATTTTTCAAGAAAAAATAGAATAGTTCAATTCAAAGTTGAAAAAATAAGTTTTTAAGCTAATAAAATAAATTTTAATCGAAATAGTTAAATTTTCAACCAAATAAATGCATTTTAAACTAAAAAGATGAAATGGCCATAAAAAAAATTCGGCGAAAATGGAATAGTTAAATTTTTAGTTTAAGAAAATAATTCTTAATAAAAAAAACTACTTTTCTACAACAAGAAAAATAATTTCTAAAAAAATACATGAATTTTTGAACAAATATTTTAATTTTTAATAGAATTTTTAACCGAAAAGGTTGATTTTCTACCAAAGAAGACCAATTTTCAACAAAATAGATGAATTTTTAATTAGAAAAGATAAATTTTAAACATAAAATAGAAAAGTTTAATTGTGAGTTCGAGAAATAAGTTTTCAGGCATATAAAATAAATTTTCCATAAAATAGGTAAATTTTCAACCAAACAGATGAATTTTCATCCAACAAGATTTAATGTCAATACAAAAAAATCGGCGAAAAATGGAATAGTTCCATTTTTATTTGAAAAAATTAGTTTTCTACCAAGAAAGAATATTTTCAACAAAACAGATGATTTTTTTATCATTATTTTAATTTGTAATCGAATTTGAAACCAAAAAGATTCATTTTCTACCAAAAAGATATATTTTCAACCAAATAGATGAATTTTTAACTAAAAAAGATAAATTATCAAGAAAAAAAAGAATAGTTTAATTTTCAGTTAGAGAAATAACGAAATAGTTAAATTTTCCACCAACAACATGTATTTTAAATTAAAAAGATTAAATGTCCGTCAAAAAAAAAATAATAATAAAAAATGTCGCCGAAAAATGAAATAGTTAAATTTTTAGTTAAAAAGATTAATTCCCAATAAAAAAAACTAATTATCTACCAAAAAAGAATAATTTTTAACAAAATACATGAATTTTCAAACAAATGTTTTAATTTTCACTAGAATTTTCAACCAAAAAGGTTGATTTTCTACCAAAGAAGTCCAATTTTCAACAAAATAGGTGAATTTTCATTAAAAGAAAAAATAAATTTTCAACAAAAAATAGAATAGTTTAATTGTGAGTTCGAGAAATAAGTTTTTAGGCAAATAAAATAAATTTCCCATAAAATAGTTACATTTTCAACTAAACAGATGAATTTTCATCCAACAAGATTAAATGTCAAAAAAACAAAAATCGGCGAAAAAGGGAATAGTTCAATTTTTATTTAAAAAATTAATTTTCAATAAAAAAATTAATTTTCTACAAAAAAGAATAATTTTCAACAAAATACATGAATTTTCAAACAAATATTTTAATTTTTAATGGAATTTAAAAAAAGGTTGATTTTCTACTAAAAAGATATATTTTCAACCAAATAGATGAATTTTTAACTAAAAAAGATAAATTATCAAGAAAAAATTGAATAGTTTAATTTTCAGTTAGAGAAATAACGAAATGGTTAAATTTTCCATCAACAACATGTATTTTAAACTAAAAATATTAAATGTCCATTACAAAAAATAATAATAATAATAGCAAATTTCGGCGAAAAATGGAATAGTTACATTTTTAGTTAAAAAAATTAATTCCCAATAAAAAAAAACTAATTATCTACCAAAAAAGATTAATATTGAACAAAATACATAAATTTTTAAACAAATATTTTTATTTTTAATGGAATTTTAAACCAAAAAGTTTGATTTACTGCCAAAAAAGACCAATTTTCAATAAAATAGATGAATTTTCAATTAAAAAAGATAAATTTTTAACAAAAAATAGAATAGTATAATTTTAAGTTAGGGAAATAAGTTGTTAGGCAAATAAAATTAATTTTGCATGAAATAGTTAAATTTTCAACCAAACAGATGAATTTTCAGCCAATAAGATTAAATGTCGAAAAAATAAAATAAAAATTAGGCGGAAAATAAAATAGTTAAATTTTTAGTTAGAAAAATTAATTTTCAATAAAAAAAACTAATTTTCGGCCAAAAAAGAATAATGTTTAACAAAATACATGAATTTTCAAACAAATATCTTAATTTTTAATATAATTTTCAAACAAAAAGATTGATTGCCTACCAAAAAAAGACAAAGGTTCAACAAAATAGATAAATTTTCAACCAAAAAAGATAAATTTTCAACAAAAAATGGAATAGTTCAATTTTTAGTTTGAGAAATCAGTTTTTGAGCAAAAAAAATCATTTTTCAACGATATAGTTAAATTTTCAACCAAATAGATGAATTTTCATCCAACAAGATTAAATGTCCATAAAAAAAATCGGCAAAAAATGAAATAGTTCAATTTTTATATAAAAAAATTAATTTTCAATACAAAAATTAATTTTCTGCCCTAAAAGAATAATGTTCAACAAAATAAATAAATTTTTCAACAAATATTTTAATTTTTAATAGAATTTTAAACCAAAAAGGTTAATTTTCTTCCAAAAAAGATACATTTTCAACCCAATAGATGAATTTCTAACTAAAAAAGATAAATTTCCAAGAAAAAATAGAATAGTTTAATTTTCAGTTAGAGAAATAACTTGTTAAGCAAATCAAATAAATTTTCATCGAAATAGTTAAATTTTCAACCAAATAAATGTATTTTAAAGTAAAAAGATTAAATATCCATTAAAAAAAATTTTCGGCAGAAAAGGGAATAGTTAAATTTTTAGTTAAAAAAATTAATTTACAATAAAAAAAACTAATTTCTACAAAAAAGAATAATTTTGAACAAAATACATGACTTTTCGAATAAATATTTTAATTTGTAATGGAATTTTCAATCAAAAAGGTTGATTTTCTACCAAAAAATACAAGTTTTCAACAAAATATATGAATTTGCAACTAAAAAAGATTAACTTTCAACAAAAAATAGAATAGTATAATTTTAAGTTAGAGAAATAAGTTTTTAGGCAATAAAATAAATTTTCTATGAAATAGTAAAATTTTCAACCAAACAGATGAATTTTCAAGAAAAAAGATTGAATGCCCATAAAAACAAAAATTTCGACAAAAAATGAAATAGTTAAATTTTTAGTTAAAAAAATTAATTTTTAATACAAAAACTAATTTCTACAAAAAAGAATAATTCTTAACAAAATTCATGACTTTTCAAAAAATATTTTAATTTTTAATAGAATTTTTAACCAAGAAGGTTGATTTTATACCAAAGAAGACCAATTTTCAACAAAATAGATGAATTTTTAACTAAAAAAGATACATTTTCAAAACAAAAAAAATAGTTTAATTTTCAGTTAGAGAAATAAATTTTTAAGCAAATGAAATAAAATTTCCATGAAATAGTTAAATTTTCAACCAAACAGATGAATTTTCAACCAAAAAGATTAAATGTCCAAAAAAAAAATCGACGAAAAATGGAATAGTTAAATTTTTAGTTATAAAAATTAATTTTTAATACAAAAAAACTAATTATCTACCGAAAAAGAATACTTTTTAACAAAATACATGAATTTTTTAAATAAATATTTTCATTTGTAATCGAATTTTCAACCAAAAAGGTCAAATGCCAAATAGATGAATTTTCATTTAAAAAATTCTTTTTTTTCAACAAAAAATAGAATAGTTTATTAAATGTGAGTTAGAAAAATAAGTTTTCAAGCAAATAAAATAAATTTTCCATGAAAGAATTAAATTTTCGACCAACAAGATTAAATGTCGACAAAAAAAAAAAAATTCGGCGAAAAATAAAATAGTTACATTTTTAGTTAGAAAAATTAATTTTCAATACAAAAAAAAACTAATTTTCGGCCAAAAAAGAATAATGTTTAACAAAATATATGAATTTTCAAACAAATATTTTAATTTTTAATCGAATTCTCAAACAAAAACGTTGATTTTCTACCAAAAAAAGACATATGTTCAACAAAATAGATAAATTTTCAACCAAAAAAGATCAATTTTCAACAAAAAATAGAATAGTTCAATTTTTAGTTTCAGAAATCAATTTTGAGTGATTAAAATGATTTTCCAATGAAATAGTTAAATTTTCGACAAAAAATTTAGTTGAAAAATTTAATTTTGAATAAAAACACTAATTTTCAATCAAAAAATAATAATTTAATAAAAATAATAAAATAGTAATTTTAAGTTAGAGAAATAAGTTTTTAGACAAATAAAATAAATTTTCATCAAAATAGTTAAATTTTCAACCAAATAAATGTATTTTAAAGTAAAAAGATTAAATATTCATAAAAAGAATTTTCGGCAAAAAATGGAATAGTTGAATTTTTAGTAAAAAAAATTAATTTTCAATAAAAAAACAAATTTCTGCAAAAAAGAATAATTTTTAACCAAATACATGACTTTTCGAATAAATATTTTAATTTGTAATGGAATTTTCTACCAAATAGTTGAATTTTCAACCAAAGAAGATAAATGTTTAACAAAATATGAAATAATTCAATTTTCAGTAACTAAATAATTAAAAAAAAATGTTGACAAAATAGTTAAATTTTGAAAAAAAAATCTCGACTAAAAGGATGAATAATCAACCGAAAAAATAAATGTTTACGAAAGTATTTCCACTCAGTAGATTTTTTTCTAAAGGATAATTAGTGCGCGCTTATCGCGCATAAGGCACAATTAAAAAAATAAAAAATAGATAAAAACAATAATCAAAGTAGAATTATTAAATAGAAAACGAAAAATAATAAATAATAATAAATAATAAGGGAAACTTACCACAACTTGCTATAAGAAACAAGCAGACAATTATCCTCTCCATTCTAGACGTCACAACAATCCTTTTTTTTATAATAAAAAATACTGGTTTGTCTAACAGCGTTAATGAAAAGTAATTTATCATACGTGACTTTTGATTGACGTGAAATCTTGATTAAAGATGGGCTCAGCAGTTAAAAAAAATTTTATTATCTCTAAAGCCACCAGTTACCTCTTTCCTTTTTTATTATTTTTTATTTCTCATGACAAGTGATATGACTTCATAAAATGACGTAGTACAAATCACGATTTTTTTATTAAATTTGCACTAATTTTTTTTTATTGATCTCTTATCTTTTAGCGTCTCAGGTAACGGTCGACTTTTAACTGATGAGAGAGAGGAGTTTTTTCTACCTTTATAAACCGAAACCACACGAGAACTGGCAATGTGGGAAGATTTCGTATTAGCAGATTTTAAGAATAATGAATGTACCTGGAATATCCTCACGTAAACTCCCGTCAATGGCGTAACTGTTGATTTCAGGAATGAAAAAAATTAGAATTAAAAAAAAAAATTTTTACGAAATTAATTTATTTTTTCGTATTTTTATGAACAACGCCCGGGTTCGAATCCACACAAAAATGAATCCATTTTTTTTAATGATATTCAGAGGTGGCGCAAGTCGCATTTTATTTTTATTTATATTTTATTTATTTTAATATTTCCCATAAGAAAAAAAGACGTTTTTGTACATTTTATGCAGAATCCTCAATATTAGCTGAATTAAGTTGAAACTCAACATTTTTCTTTACAATTAGCCATGGAATACGAATGAAATTTTACTTTTTGAATATCATCCCCATAAGTCTGTTTTATCGAATCCCAAAAAAACCCCATAAGTGAAAACATGGATTTTGCGAGTTTTTGGCGCTAGTTATGACTTTTTCGCGGTTTTTTTTCAAGCAGATTGGTTCTTATATATGAAATACTACTTTGCAATGATAATAAGATGTTCACATAAATTGTTTAAACAATTTATTATTATTTTCAGCAATTTTCTCGTATAATGTAGATAGAAGCTAGCGTTTTTATCAAAAATTTCCACTTTTTGTCCAATTTTCAATGAGAGAGAGCTAATAGTTGATTAATTTCAGAAACATTATTGTTTAAATGATTTATTATTATTGTTAATAATATTCTCTTAGAATAATGTTAGAATATTGCAGTTTTTTTCTGAAATTTTCAACTTTTTGTTGACTTTTCACTTGGAGTAAGTTGAATAATTACTTGAAGTTAACAAAATTATTTGTTTAAACAATTTATTATCAATAATATTATCAATAAACTTGAATAATGCTAGAAAGTTGCGGTTTTTTATGAAATCCACAACTATTTGTTTACTTTTCACATAGGGTGAGTTAATTATCAATTCAATTTAGCAAAAATAATTATATAAACAAATTATTATTGTTTATAACTATCTTATTCTTTATTTATGCAATATAGTTGGGGTTTATTCTGAAATGTTTAACTCTTTACCCAATTTTTACTTAGTAAAGTAATAAATAATGCTAGTCAACAAACATAGTTGTTTAAACAATTGATAATTGTTTATAACTATCTTCTCTTAGATAAGTGCTAAAAAATTGTGGTTTTTTTCTGAATCCTTCAACTTTTTGTCCACTTTTCACTTAGTGAGGTAATAATTAATGCAAGTTAACAAATATTCTTATATAAACAATTGATTATTGTTTATAACTATCTTCTCTTTGAGTAATGCTAGAAAGTTGCTTTTTTTTAATTTTTAGTTTTGCTTTGAATTTTTACTTATAAACAAATAATTAGTGAACCTCAACAAGAATCATTTTTTAAATAATATTTTACTTTTTTAAGTGAATTATTTTGGCTCCTTTTCCAATGTTTGAACAAATTAATTTAAACAAAAAAGCTATCTTGCAAAATACACAAGAAACAAATAATGAAATAATTAGGAGTAAGTGGAAGAACTAGGTGATATAATGTGTATAATGACTTGTAAAAGTCTAATGTTTATTTATAATTTGTTCATAACTAAAAAGGCAAAGCAAATTTGAACATTTCAGAAGAAACCGCAACTTCCCAGCACTTACCTGAAAGAAAATAATTGTAAACAATAACCAATTTTTTAAACAATTATTTTTGTTAACTTGTGTTAATTATTACCTCACTAAGTAAAAAGTGGGAAAAAATTAAAAATTTCAGAAAAATCGCAACTATCTGGCAATAATATAGATGAAGATAGTTATAAACAATAATGATTTGTTTGAAAAATTATTTTTGTTTAACTTGAATAATTATTCATTTACTCCAAGTGAAAAATAGAAAAATAGTTAAAAATTTCAAGAAAAAACCGCAACTTTGTACCATTAAGCAAGGAGAACATTATTAACAATAATAATAAATTCTTAAAACAATAATTGTTGTTAACTTGAATTATTTATTGCTTCAGTATAATTAAAAACTGGAGAAAAGTTAAAAAATTTAAAAAACGCAACTATCTAGTATTATTATGGCAGAAGTTAGCTATAGACAATAATAATTTGTTATATTCTATGGCTAATTTTAAAGAGAAATGTTGAGTTTCAACTCGATTCAGGTAATATTGAGGATTCCGAATAAAATTTACAAAAACGTATATTTTTCTTATGGGAAATACGTGTTAACCTTCATGGGGTTTGCGCCACCTCTAAATATAATTGAAAAAAAATGGACACATTTTTTTGTGGATTCAAACAAATTTCCGGGCAATATGCATAAAAATTCAAGAAAAAAAAAACATTAAAATGCATTTTTTGACTACCCTATTGTTCAAGCTTTATAATTGGTACGATAAATTAAATATGAATCTCAGATTTTCTAATATCAATAGGAATAAATTAGTTCATAATGTTTAGGAACTTATTGTTTAAATTTCAGAATACAGGGATATATATATATATAATAGAAATCTGTATTATCATCGGAGAAGGTAACGGATCGAGAAGAGAAATCCACAACATAAAATGGAAATCTACAATATCGACCAAAGTTATATTCTCCTATACAGAAAATATTTTAACATCATTTCAGACAAGAAAACTTTTATCCAATTTATTTATCTCTATTAACGATTAAAAAAAAGTCCATTGTACTATTTAGTTTGATCTGATATGGAAAATAATATAAAATAAGCCATATTAATATGAAGAAAGACATCTCTCGGTTGTTTTGTAATAGGGACATGCATTATGAAACACCGGTACAAGAGATTAGAAGTTGTTTCATAATAGGTACATCTAGGTTGTTTCGCTTTTTCATAAATATAATAACTTTGCTTAGACTAAATTCAACTTTTAATAGCCGTTTCAGATTCAAAAAAATACAGCCCATTTATTAATATGAACATTTTGAAAATATATTCTACTATCGTTTAAAAATTAATGAAAATCTCGAAACCCCCTTAAAATTTGCCTCATGATATGTACCTTTACCCTGAATCTTCTTTTTGCTTTGGGTATTCGACTAAAAATCAAGACTCTCAATACCATCAAAAGATATGATACATATATTTCTATTCATAACATCCAATACAAAGACGATTTTTGAGAAAATTAAAAAAAGTATATATATATATATATATATATATCTTGATTGAATACATTTTCATACAACAGAAAAAGTATACGTTTTTCTATGAATTTTAATTGATACGATATTCTTGAACAATCAATATTTTTGAGCGAATGCCGAGGCGAATGCTGTAAATAAGAATAAAGTTTTTTTCTCACGCTGCTTTGTCTAGCCTTTGAAAAAGCAAAAAAAAAAAATAAAAAATGTAAAAGAAAAAAAATTATAGGGGTAAACTATAAAAAGATCGAGCCTTTTCTTTTCGCTTAATTAACTTCATATATTTTCTTGAACATTTTGTATTTTTAGTCACGTATAATGGCTATCAAAGCTTGGCAGGCTTGTTTTATACTCTTTCATGTAAAATATAGTCGTTAAAAAACCTATTTCTTATATTCTTATAAATGTCCATTGCAATCACAAAAGTATTTTTTACTCTAAACGAATTATTTGAAATTAGTAGCTGTTATAGTATTTAGTTTGTCCACTCGAAAGGTGAATGACAAATCATATTATCCATTTAACATATAATTATTCTGGACTAAATTTCTTACAAATCGAGTTTCGTCCAAATAAATTGAATAATTTGATATAAAGTTAATTTTTCATTGTATATTGATCCAAACTTTAATGGGTGGTTTCAGGTCTTCAATATTTTTTTCACTCTAAAAGATATTCCAAAAACTAAGTATATCGGATTATGAGAAAATGGATAATAGAATCAAAGAATCTTTATTTGAATAAAATAAATTATTACGCTGAATAAGTTCAAACAATGAACATGAAGTTGTTCTCCTTGCATGGAAATGCCTTATCGCTATTTTCCAAGTTATTAATTTTGTACTCTCGGTCAAAATTAAAAAAAAATCATGATATGCAATTTGAAAATAATCATTTTTAACGACTTAGTTTTTTTAGATTCTTCAATTTAGAACGGTGAAAATGACAGTGTTTTTTTAACAGAAATGACATTTTTTAGCAAATAATGTGTCCAATCAGTTTGAATGACACTTGATATAACATGATATGATACTTTATTATACACATTTATTATATTCAAAATTTCTATTATTTTCAATATATGGTTATAGTTTCAAATGCGCAATGGTAAAACAGTTTAATTTTTGAGGCCTCGGAACTAAACTTTTTTTTGCTTCAAAAGCAAGGAGGTCAATGATAGTGGGTTAAAAATGTAGGTCAAAAATAAGTTGGACTTTTTTTGAATTGAGGGTTATTTTTTTCGTGATATACCTTCAGGTAAAAAAATCATCTTTTTATTATTATTACTCTCTTAATAATACTCTTTTAATATTGATTACAAAAATGATCTTTTCACTACAGTTACGATATGCTTCTTTCATGCTATTTCTATTGGATATAAGCATAATTAATCACTAGGAAAAATGTTTCATAACCGTGAAATGACCAAAAATTTATTTTTGTTTTTATAGGGCACCCCGAAATATTTTAGATTGATATTGAGAATTGGAATCCTTCCGAATCGATAATAGTTTCACTTTCAAATATTATAAATGCAATTTTGAATTGTTTGGTTCTTTTTTTAATCAGTTTCAAATTAAACAATTTGAGAAAAAAATATTTTAAATACGTTGGTTTCATTTTTGAACGTACAAAGTCGTCTAGATTTTTAAATTCTTCAAAATCATAGAATATACAATTGAAAGACTTAAGAGTTGCGCAATTTTCTGTTTAAAGGATCTGTGATTAAACAATTTTGAATTAAATGCCTCCAAAATTAATTCAAAGCAATGGAAAATTATTAAATTAATTTTCCAAATTTAAGCTTTAAAAATGAAAACATTTTAGGCATTGAAAATTGTGCGATTTCAAACATTGGAATCATAGCGATCATGAACGATTTAAAATTAAAAATTTTAAAATGCTGTTGTTTAACAACCACATAGATAAAAATGAAATTGATATATCATTAATTAAGTAAATTCTTTGATTTGTTATAGTTTTAAAATTCTGAATTTCCATGTTGAACGCTAAATGTTAATTTTTCCTTTTCATAAGTTTTAATTTTGTAATTAAAATTAAAATGGTTGCATTTTTAAAAGTATTACCATCAATTTTAACATTTTTTATTTTTTGCAGATTCAAATTTTCTTAAAATAATTGAAATTTCAAGGGGTTTGAGTATTAAAAAGTTTTAATGTCACCATTTTTGGCGACTAAAATTTATTCAGTTTTAAATTAAGTTTAGATTTGCTTCAGTTTCAGCGTCCTGGAGTAGAAATTTTTTCATTTTTGATGTTATTCTTTTAATTTAATGACGGCGAATTTATTTTGATTTTAGAAGAATATGTCTATTCAGTTTTTATGTCGAACTATTATTTTCATTAACTAATGACAATTCAAAAGTCTAGAATTTTGGAAGCTTTGACTTTGAAACATTTACTTTAGATTTCAGTTTCAAATTGTCAAATTTTAATAACTTCAAATTCAAAATTATTGAAATTCAAAAGGTTACAATAATAAATTATTCAATTTGAACACTTTTAATTAGAACTAATACAATTTCAATTCCTTTGAATTTTAAATGATTTAATGTTCAAAATTTTGACCCAAAAATATTCAGTAGTTAACGTTTTGAAACTGTCCTATTTTCGAAATTGTAATTTGAAAGCATTCAATCTCAAAATTCTTTAATTGAAAGTGAAATGCTAAAATTTGAATTTTTCAATATATTTAAAAATTATACAAGTTGAATTTATTCTAATTCCATTCAAATATGGCTCTTTTTTAAATTTTACTTAGTCTAAAATGGATTGAATTGAAACGTTTTCAATTCAAAATCGTACAATATATTTATTTTAAATTTCAAACGCTTTGAAATTGTCACTTTTTGGCGATTTTAATCTGGAATTTATCAATTTCGAGATAAAATTAAAATTGTTCAATTTTGAACTTTTTAAATTAGAAATAATATAATATTTCAATTGAAATATTACAAGTTGGAAACTTCTGTTTGCAAATTTTGTCAATTTCGAATACTTCACATTTTAAATGATCGAATTTCAAATTATTTGCTTTAGAAATTACATAAGTTCAATTTCTTTTGATTTTTATTCGACCTATTTTCCATTTTCAAAATTTTACTTGATCTAAAATGGTTTGAATTTGAACGTTTTCAATTCAAAGTCGTACAATATATATGATCCGCTTTTCAACCTTCGGATCTGAAAATAGTCAATATTTAACGATATGAAATTGTCTTATTATCGAATTTTAAATTTGAAATCATTCAACTATAGAGATTCTTCAATTCAAAAATGAATTGTTTAATTTTTTACTATTTTAATTAGAAATAATACAATATTTCAATTCTTTGGAATTTTAAATTATCAGATTTTCAAAATTCGGATTTGAAAATAGTCAATTCTTAACGATTTGAAATTGCCTTATTTTCAAAATTTTAATCTAAAATCATTAGATTTCGAGATTCCTTAATTCAAAGTAAAATTGTTTAATTTTGAAGGATTTGATTTGAAAATGACACAATTTGAACTCCTTTTTAATTAAATTGTCCAATTTTCAAAATTTTGGTCTGAAATTTTCTAATTTTGAGAGCTACTAATTAGAAATTTTTTGATTCAAACGCTTTTTTTTAGAAATGGTACACGTTCAATGCCGTTTTATTTCATTCCAAATATTGTCCTTTTTCCAAAATTTTACTTAATCCAAAATTGTTTGAGTTGGAACGTTTTCAACTCAAAATCGTTGAATACATTTTTTCTTCAATTTTAAGCCCTTTTAATTTGAAATTAATTTTTTTTTTCAATCCACAAAAACTAATGTACTCGTCCAATCGTTAAAATTTTTGTCTGAAATATTACAATTTGGAAACTTGTGTTTAAAAATTTTGTCAATTGCGAATACTTCACATTTTAAATGATCAAATTCTAAATTATTTGATTTAGAAATGACAAATGTTCAATTTCTTTTAATTTTTATTCGATTTATTTTCCATTTTCAAAATTTTACTTAATATAAAATGGTTTGAATTTGAACGTTTTCAATTCAAAATCGTACAATATATTTATTTTTAATTTCAAACGCTTTAAAATTGTCACTTTTAATTTTGAACTTTTTTAATTAGAAATAATACAATATTTAAATTCCTTTGAATTTCAAATGATCCGCTTTTCAACATTCGGATCTGAAAATAGTCGATACATAACGTTGTGAAATTGTCTTATTATCGAATTTTAAATTTGAAATCATTCAACTTATAGAGATTCTTCAATTCGCAAATAAATTGTTCAATTTCTTACTATTTTAACTAGAAATAATACAATGTTTCAATCCTTTGGAATTTTAAATTATCAGATTTTCAAAATTCGGATTTGAAAATAGTCAATGCTTAACGATTTGAAATTGCCTTATTTTCAAAATTTGAAACGGAAATTATTAAATTTTGAGATTCTTGAATTTAAAGTAAAATTGTTCAATTTTGAAGGATTTGATTTTAAAATTACACAATCTAAACTCCTTTTAAATTAAATTGTCCAATTTTGAAAATTTTGGTCTGAAATTTTGTAATTTTGAGAGCTTCTAATTAAAAATTTGTTGATTCAAACGCTTTTTTGTTAGAAATGATACACGTTCAATGCCGTTTCATTTTATTCCAAATATTGTCCTTTTTCCAAAATTTTACCTAATCCAAAATTGTTTGATTTGGAACGTTTTCAACTCAAAATCGTTGAATACATTTTTTCTTCCATTTTAAGCGCTTTTAATTTGATTTTTTTTTTTTAAATTTACAAAAACCAATGCACTTGTCCAATCGTTAAAATTTTAGTCTGAAATATTACAATTTGAAAACTTCTATTTAAACATTTTTTCAATTTCGAATACTTTAAATTTTGAATGATCGAATTTTAAACTATTTGATTTAGGAATGACATAAGTTCAATTTCTTTTAATTTTCATTTGACTTATTTTCCATTTTCAAAATTTTACTTAATCTAAAATGGTTTGAATTGGAACGTTTTCAATTCAAAATCGTACAATATATTCATTTTAAATTTCAAACGCTTCAAAATTGTCACTTTTTCGCGATTTTAATCTGGAATCATTCAATTTCGAGATTGAATTAAAATTAAAAATGTTCAATTTTGAACTTTTTAATTAGAAATAATACAATATTTCAATTCCTTTGAATTTCAAATTATCCGCTTTTCAACATTCGGATCTGAAAATAGTCAATACTTAACGTTATGAAATTGTCTTATTATCGAATTTTAAATTTAAAATCATTCAACTTGGAGATTATTCAATTCAAAAATAACTTGTTTATTTTATTTTATTTTTTTTTTCATTTTAATTAGAAATAATACAATGTTTCAATTCTTTGGAATTTTAAATTATCAGATTTTCAAAATTCGGATTTGAAAATAGTCAATTCTTAACGATTTGAAATTGCCTTATTTTCAAAATTTTAATCTAAAATCATTAGATTTCGAGATTCCTTAATTCAAAGTAAAATTGTTTAATTTTGAAGGATTTGGTTTGAAAATGACACAATTTGTACTCCTTTTTAATTAAATTGTTCAATTTTCAAAATTTTGGTCTGAAATTTTTTAATTGTGAGAGCTTCTAATTGAAATTTTTTTAATTCAAACGCTTTCTTTTAGAAATGATACACGTTCAATGCTGTCTCATTTCATTCCAAATATTGTCCGTTTTCCAAAATTTCACCTAATCCAAAATTGTTTGATTTGGAACGTTTGCAATTCAAAATCGTTAAATATATTTATTTTAAATTTCAAACGTTTTCAATTCGAAATTATTAATGCTTTATTATTATTTCAAAAATGTTTGAAAATTGATATTCAAAAATTTGTTCAGTAATGGTTTTTAAAGTTCTTTACACTTTTAACATTAGAAAATAAAAATCCAGGACGTAACCTCACGCTTCGCGCACGTACATTTGCTACTTATTATTAACTATTAATTACTACTTCAAAAAAGAGTGGATATTAATTTTTGTAAACTTGTTTAATAATGGATTTTAAAATTGTTTATATTTTTATTGTTGGAAAATAAAACGTCAGGGACGTAACCGCGCGCGTATATTCACTACTACTTATTAATATAAAGCAAGTATTTTAAAATTAAGATCGAAAAGAAATCTATTTTATTATGAATAATTGTATGCGAAATGAGCATGAAAAAGATTCACAATTAAAAAAACAGAATTCCAATGTATCTCACTTTTCGGCTCATTAAAGACAAAAATAACCAAATGAAAAAAGTGGGAGAAAGAGAGAAAAAGTCAACCAAAAACCAACCTCTCACTTTTTTCTTTCTCTGTCCTTTTTATACTACCAGGGAACCAACATGTTTCAGGGCCAATTTAGACCCCCTTATCAGGGATCATTTATAGAAAAACTACAAGGTCTAATTAAAAATTCTTATGTCAGTTAAATAATCAAAACAATATACCTGCAATTAAAAAGAGACATATACATGCACAAATACACAGAAAAAGACATACACATACATATACATACATATGTATAATTTCCCTTTAAAGATTAATATATCTAATTTTGCATTCATTAGTGAAAAAAAGAAAAGTGAAAAAGATATAAAAATTATTCTTTCTAATAAAAATAAATAAGTATTTAAAATTCTATCCATTCAAATAATTATTTAAAATTAAAACAAGAATGGTAATCATTAATTTCACGTGTATGGATATATACATATCTTATAATCCAATCTGTGTCACACGGCACATCACAACACTACTGTTGAAAGTCACAAACATAGTCTCGGAAAATTGAGGAAATTTTATTTAGATATATATTAAAAACGAAAAACTTTTTTTTTTAACTGAAAAATTAACTATCAAAATTACGTAGTGAAGTATTCAAAGTCACGAGGCCAACTAACTTTCCTTTTTGAAACGAAAACTCTGAAAGCATAGCCAGATTTTTGAAATAGTTCCATCCCACTTTTTATAGAGAGAGAGAGAAGCATTTAAATAAGACCCTTTTTTTCATAGCCCTCCACGCAATTTTCAAGGAAACCCATCGAAATAACCCAAACATCGCAAAACGCACAGGTTACAAGAATTTTTACAGTTCTGAAGGAAAACCCAAACTATAAGAAACCGTTCAAAAATCACTATCAATTTTTGAGAAATGAACTCAAAAAACAAGATATCAAAAATAATCTGAAAATAAAAAGACATAGTTAAAAAATTTAAGAACAAACTCAGCATAAAATTATTATAAAGGTACTGATTGGTACATAAAAACAATTATGCACATATTTTATATATGGCATCTTCCTCAGATTACCTTTGGTTATAGGCAAAGAGGGTATACAACTTATTTTTGATAAGTTTTTGGGTGATTTTTTAAATTAAAAAATTATGTACATCCTATATGGCAACCTTATTTTTAGATAAGTACCAGGATGACATTTTTAATAATATGTACATCCCAGTAGCAACCTTATTTTTCAAGAAGTACCGGGAAGACATTTTTTAGAAAAATATTCTAACATATATGATGTATGAATGTAAAAAAAAATTGTTATTGTTAAAGCCTGAAAATATGTAAATTATGAATATTAAGGAAAATAGATCATAGTGCACAGATCTAACGTTTATGGTTGATTATGAACCAATCTATTTAGATTATTACATTTTCCAATTAGGAAAAGAAACAATAAAACGTTTAATGTATTTCTAACATTGCTAATATTCAATGCATTCTTCTTTCAAAAATTTTAAATAAAAAATAGATTACTTGCAAGATACTGAGGTAAAGATATTGAAAATCAATTAAAAGAATTCGGAAAATATTCATAAGCAAACCCTGCAGATTGGAACGAATCATGAGTTTATTGTCTCTGGTTAAAAAATTAAAATATTAAGATTGAAAATAAATCTATTTTATCAAGAATAATTTCATGCAAAATGAGCATGAAAAAGATTCACAATAAAATAAAAAAAACAGAATTCCAAACTATCTCACTTTTCGGCTTATTTGAGGTTATTTTTGTCTCTAATGAGCCGAAAAGTGAGATAGTTTGGAATTCGGTTTTTTTTTTAATTTTCAATCTTTTTCATGCTCATTTTGCATAAAATTATTTGTGATAAAATAGATTTCTTTTCGCTCAGAATTTTAAAATTTTTTGAATAGAGACACTAAGCTCATGATTCGTTCCAATCTGCAGGGTTTGCTTATGACTATCATCAGAATTCTTTTAATTGAGTCTTAATA
>JAABKJ010006087.1:0-20122 GCA_011634705.1 Andricus grossulariae | reverse complement strand
CATAAAAAATCAAGCTAAATTTAAAAGCAATCAAGTGAAATGAAAATAATTCAAAAATATGGAAAAATGTATTGAATGAAGTAAGTTTGAAATGAGTTTAGAAAAATTAAACAGAATTCAAAAGAATTTGATGAAATGCCTAAGACTTCAAGATGCATTAAACAAAAACTTGTTTAAAATACACTGAATTGAGTAGAATTGTGTGATTTAGAAGAATTCAAAAGAATTCAAGATAAATTAATATGAATTCTGGGCGAATTCTAAATTAACTGCAACGAAATATTTGAAAATCTCTTCAAATCTTTGAATCACTAGAAATTTCTTACCAAAAATGTAACTAGCGGCTACAAAACAATTCCAATGAATTGAAACTAATTTCAAAAATCCCTTAAAATGATTAAAACCTTTGAAAATCCCTTAAAATCGTTTAAATTATTTTGAAATGCCTTAATGCCTTTTAAAAACTGTGAAAAGCCTTGAAATTTTATTTTATAGAATTTTGAAGTATAACTTTCAAAATCCCATAAAAATGAAAACCATAAAAAATCAAACCATAAAAAAATCCCATAACAAATTTTAATTAAAATAATAAATCTCTTGAAAATGCTTCGGAATCTTTTATAATACCTTAAAATATTTCAGATTCTTTGAAAATGCCAAGGAATGAAAAAAATACCTTAAATTATTTCAAATTCTTTGATCATTTTATCAATTAAATTAAGAACATTCAAAAGAATTCCAAAGAATTTAAAAGAATTCAGGCTAAATTAATAAGAATTCAGGGTGAATTCCAAAAACTAATTTCAAAACTATTCAAATCTTTGAAACCATTCTTTAAAATTCACTAAAATATCATAAAATCCCGTGAAATTCTGTGAGATCTGGCGATATTTCCTGAAATCCTGGAAAATGTATTAAAATAAATTTAGAGCATTAAAAAACCCTTACAATCACTGAAATCCTCGGAAACTTTATAAAATCCCGTGAAATCTTATAAAATAGTTGAAAACCTTACTGGTCCTGTAAAATCGTTCCATATCTTCCGAAATTCTAGAAAATTCTTTATCGTAAAATATTTCAAGATCTTTAAAATTCCTTCAAATTAATAAAAATAATTTTAAAAATTCCCTAAAATATTTAAAATCCTTTGAAGTTCCTTGAAACTTCTAAAAGCTCTTGGAAATTCCTTAGACTTTTTGAAAATACCCTAAAATATTTAAAATCCCTCGAGATATTTTAAAATAATTTAAGACAATATCAGTAATAGGTATAGAATTTATATATATATTAATTAAACACTGCTTACTGAGTCAGTTCAATGGTAGCTTTTCTACTAAAGGTCCATTCAATGCTCTCTCTTCTATCGTTTGGTATATCCGATGCATTTTCATATCCCAGGAAGTAGAGAGAAAACTTCATTTCGGGAAAATCAAGTTTTTGTAAAAGTCTCATTCCCAGGACTTCGGTATAAAATGGTAAAGATTTCCGAGGATCTTTTATTCGATACATCGTTTGCTGCATGATGTAATCCGCAGTTGCAGGATCTGGCTCCTTGCAAAGCTCACGAGCTTCACTGTTTGTCAAGCCTGAAGGTTCTCCCATCTAAAAAGGATTTAAAAACTCGAGTATTTTTATCGGCCACGGATTCACTTGAGATCAAAAATAGGGTAAATAATGTCACAAATTGGAAAAAATAATGTCACAAATTTAGTCTATAAGATATCAAAATTACTATTTATTTGTCGCAGACTTCAGTCTTTTCCTCGTTTTTTTCACTTAAATGGGAACTGAATAAAAAGAACTTGGTTGTTTTTTTATGAAAATTAAGTTTTTGACCTGAAAACTTAAGTATCCGTTATTGATTTTAAATTGATAGTTTTGAGTCGCAAAATCAACTTTAAAAAAAAATCTTTTTTGCTAAAAATTTATATTTTTGTGTTAAAAGTTCAACTGTTTTGTATTGAATTCGACTTTTTGGCTGAAAAATTCAATAATTTGGTTAAAAATGTAACTCTTTTGTTAAAAATAATCTATTTTTGGTTAAGGATTTAACAATTTGGTAGAAAATATTTAAGTATTAAAAATGAGCTTCAAATTTTATTTAAAATGTTATCCTTCAGTCTATAAGTTATCAAAATTACTATTTATTTATCGCAGACTTAAATTTTTTTTCCTCGTTTTTTTGACTTAAATGCGAACTGAATTAAAAGAACCCAAAAGAAAATCTAACTTTGTGGTCGAAAGTTCATTCCTTTCGGTTGAAAAGTCTACTATTAAATTTTTGGATAAGAATTGATCTTTTTTTGTTTTAATTTTAATTATTTGGTTCAAAATTGAATTATTTTGTTGAAAATTCATTAATTTCCTTAAAACGTCATACCTCTTTCTTCAAAATTCAACTGTTTTGTTGAAAATTCGTCATTTCGGCTTGAAAATTCAACAATTTGATAGACATTTTTTTCTTCCTTGAATACAAAATTTCATTGTTGTTGAACATTTAGCTTTTTGGGTTTAAAATTCATCTCTTTCTGTAGAAATTTCACGTTTTTTGGTTAAAAAATCAAATGTATACTTGAAAATCAATCTGTTCCGGCTAAAAATGAACTTTTTGTTGCAAATTTAACTGCTTGGTCGAAAATTCATCTTTTTTGTTAGAATATCAATTTTTTAAATTAAAAATGCAATTGTTTGGTTGACAATTAATTTGTTTTGGTTGAGGATTCAAGTATTTTATTGAATTTTCATTAATTTAGCTAAAAATGTGTTCTCTATCTGTACTGAAAAATCTTTTTTGGTAGAAAAATCAACTCTTTTGTTAAATTTTCTTCTTTTTAGTATCAATTAAACTGTTTTTCATTGAAAATGACAATCTTTTTTTATTGCAAAATTAAACTATTTGGTTAAAATGTTATCTATTTGGTTAAAAATGCAATATTTGTACTTTATATATTAGGAATTTGATGCAATTCAAATTTAATTTAATATTCTTACATAAATTAATTTTATGTAAACGAATTCATTCTGCTATTTTTGTAAAAAAATCTCTTTATTTCCCCTGTTTAGGAAATATTTGGAATTTTGTATCATCAGAAAAAAATTCTTTCTCAGCATCTTGTTTTAAAATATTTCAAATGATTATTTATGTTTCTTAAGTAAGAAATCAGAGCTTTCTAAAAAAGGGGAAATCACCAGAAATTGCTGAATAAGTTGCTATACACTTATCCGTGAAGAATGTAATTCTTTGACATACTTTTCAGTCCTTTTAAATACCTTAAAGTCGCTTGGACTTTGTTAAAATACTTTTAAATTACTGGAAATCTCTGAAATCATTTGAAATCCCTTGCAATCTCGTTTAGCGTCAAAATAATTGATATTCAAAATCCACATTCTCTATTTATGGTGTTTTAAGAGATTTTTTGATTATAAACGGAAAAAAGGCGGTTAGGTAAAAAAGAAGACGTAGTGCACTCTTAGAAATTGAATTTTCAGTATAAAAAAGACGTCTCCAAGGAATTTTTTTATTTTATTTTATTATTTCAATCGAAAAACGTACAAGCCATAAATCGGCGAATAATCGGTGTAAAAGTGGAGTTAAATTCTCCAAGTTGGACCAAACGCAACTCTCGGACGAAAATGGAGAAACAAAAAATAAAGAACCAAAAATCAAATTAGCGAAAAATGTAAAAGAGAACCGAAAAAGTTGAAAAACTGTTAACAAGTTTGGAAAGAGCTTGCGGGCATTGTTTTTGAACATTGTTGCCTGAGGCATAAATTTAAGAGCGACATATTGGGGTTACTTAAAATCTGTCCAGTTCTAATTAAAGTTTATCCTTTGAGACAAACCTGAAGTTGAGTGAATCAGCTTTTATACAACGTTTGCCAGTTTTAGATAATTTATGACTGCGCCCGAGCCAAAATGTGCATTGTTTAATAGAATTAGAAAATGTTGTTGTTTGGTATCACCTTCCGAAGATAACTGTCCAAAAACTTGTTTACATAATCAAAAATTCGTTCCAATTTCTCAAATACTATTAAAAATTTTCTCAAAAGATCTTCTTAAGGAAAATTAACTCATTTAAATTAATTTTCAAAAATTTCTAAAACCCCTAATTAACCCTTCCTTAATCAGAAATGATTTTAAAAGAAATGATTCGATATTCCTCACTTTCCTTCTATTTTCTTTTCACTGTTAAGCTCACACCTTTTTTCACGAGTGCAAAATTTTTGGCACTCTGTCAAGAAGCTCTAGTGAGGCTTCAGGGTCGCCCGCAAGCTCATTTCGAATGAAAATAATCGAAAACGAACGATTCGCAAAAAAAGTTTCAAAAATCCTTTCCAGGAGAAACAAATTCGATTAGTGCACTTGGGGCAATGACAGATCGTATTCAGTGTCAGAGATGATTTTGCAAACTTGACCTTTCACTTGAGCTTGCAGGTGTTGAGGAAAAGTGGCCACAGTCAGGGCCATGCTGTCAAAAAATGATCTCGTTGAATCGGTTGGATTAGGGCTGCGTTTATTTTTGTTATTTTTGTTGACTGGTCCACGTCTCGGAGAAGCATTTAGAGATGTTTGAATCATCTTTTTTGAAGTTGGTGGTCCTGGCTCGGAAAATCGAGGTCGAAGATTTCTTTCCATTCCTGAATCTAGCTGGAAGCTGAAGTCAAAGGAAAATTGGTTATGGTTGGACAGCGTTTGAAATTAAGGTGCTTTCAAATTTCGTTGAATTCAAAATTCACTTTTTTTTAAATTTTGGCTTTATAAATTCAATTAAATTTTAAATTCATGTTTTCATTTTTAATTTACCAATATAGGAATTTCAATGGGGCACGGTGGGGCTGAACCAAGTTTAAATGCAAGTTTCAAGTATATAAGATTTTTTTATTTTTTATGATAATATGGCATATCACTAACATTTTAAGATAAGTAGCACTGTCAATTGCCCGCTACGCCTGTAGTTTTTCGTTTTTAGGGATAAAATAATTTTGATTAAGAAATGAAAATTTCAAATAATGATTTATTTTTTAAGTTTATTTGTTTCTGATTTAACACAAATATAATGTTTCTAAGATTCTACACAATATTTGAAAAGATTTCTGAAGGTTTCAGGTATCTGAAGCTAAAATTTCAACAAAAAAGTTAATTTATAACCGAAGAGTTGAATTTTCAACCAAAAAAGATGAGTTCTCAAGAAAAAATGTAATGTATAATTGACATTTTAACAAACAAAAATTTAATTTGAAAAGAAAAAAATCTATTTTATCCAAAAAAGACGATTTTTGAATAATATAGTAGTTGAGCCCTCAAACGAAAAAGATGAATTTTTACCAGTTGCATTTTTAACCATGAATGATGAAATTATGTCCCAGAAGAGATTTATTTTTCAAAAAACCGTTCAATTTTTCAACCATAAAGTATGAATTTTTAACGAAATATGTGAATTTTCTACCAAAAAGACGAACTTAAAAAAAATTACAGTGTCAACTGAAGAGATGTCTTTTCAACTAAAATTATAAATCCTCAACCAAAAAAATGACTTTTTGATAAATTAATTTAATTTTTAACCAAGCAGTGGAATTTACGACAAAGAAAGATCAATTTTCAACGACAAATGTATTTATTTTCAACATGATAGTGGAATTTTCGAACAAAAAATATTAATTTTTTAAACCAATAAGACGAATTTTTAACATATTAGTTGAATTTTCAAGCAAAAAGTATTTTTTAGTCCAGAATAGAAAATTTTCTAGGCAACGTACAATTTGAAGTAAACAATAAATTTTAATACAAAAAAAAATTTCAAATAACCATTTTTTTTATTTGCTTTAAGGTTACATTGATATAATTTTCCTGGGCATCCCGAAAAAATTCAAAAATATTTTTGAAGATTTCAGATACGTCGGAACAATATCTAGAAAATTTCTAAGCATTTTCTTCATTTTAGAGGATTTTAGACATTTTTAGAAAAAATTTGAGTAGTTTAGAAGACTTTTTCAAATTTGACAATTTTTTTAGGTTATTTGATAAATGTTCGGAAATCTTGCAAAATTGTAAAATATTTTTAATCTCTTCAAAATTCCAAAAAGTCCTAAATATCTTTTTAACTCACTTGAATTATTTATAAAATTGCTTAGAAATCTTTTGTATGGTTCTATAATCTTTTCAAATATTCTCTTTTAATTGAATCTTGAGTACATTTTTTATTATCTTGAAACCTATTAAAATCTTCATAAAACTTCAAAGTTTTATTTCGAAATCTTCAAAAATGTACATTTTGTTTGAAGTTTTCTAAAAACTTGTATTATTTTTGACATTGTCCAAAGCTCCTAAATATCTTTAAAAATGATTTAAATTTATGTTAACATTTTAAAAAAAAATTATACAAAATAAAATATTATGGTAAAATAAATGTTATAAAATGTTGTGAAAAATTATTTCATATTTTCCGAAAAACCTTAAATGTTTTCAAATCTTTCTAAATTTTCTCTTAAAATTTATTTTTGAAAATAAAAAATTATTTCTAAAATTTTGTAATCTTCCAAATTGAAAAATTTGACTTTAAAATCTTTTACATTTTTTTTCGAAATTCAAGGAAATTATTTGAAATGTTTCGAAATCTTTTTCGATTTTCTCTTAAAATTAATTTTGAAAATGAAAAATCATTTACAATTTTCGTAGAAATCTTAAGAATTTGTTTAAAATCTTTAAAAATCCACATTGTTTATAATTTATTTTAATGTTTACAAGTTTTAAATTATTTTAGAATCTTTTCTCAACTTTTAAATATTTCTTAAACGCACTTAAATTGTTTGTAAAATTTTGTAATCTTCTGATTTAAAAAATTTGGGATTCAGATCTTTTACACTCTTCTTCAATATTATAGAAAATAATGTATAAATTTTGGAAATCTCTTTCAATTTTCTCTTTAGAGTTCATTTTTTAAAATGAAACGTCACTTAACATTTTTCTGGATAGCTTAAGAAAATTTTTTGTTCACTTGAAGGCTTTTAAAATTCTTCAAGAGCTTTTGGACTTTCTGTAAAAATCTTCAAAAATCTGCATTTTGTTTTAAAGTTTTTGAAATCTTTCTCTATTCTCGTCTTTACCCAAACAAAAGAAAGGCGTGTGATGTATTATGTGCACGACCCCTAAAATGATTTTAATTTTACCTCAAATTTAAGAATAATTATGTATAATTAAAAAAAATGCCTTAAAATCTTCCGAATTATTTTTGACTATTTCGAAAATCTTTCGACATGATTTGAAATCTTTTTAAATATTCGCTCAAAATTAATTTTTCAAAATAAGAAATCGTTTACAATTTTCCCAGAATATCCAAGAAAATGTTTTTGTTCTCTTGAAACCTTACAGAATTCGTAAAAAGCTCCTTTTTTAAAATCTTTAAAACCCTTCAAAAACTCTGAAATTTCTTTAAATCGCGAAAAATCTTCAAAATTCCATCAAAGTTCCTAATAATCTTTTAAAATCTTTGGTCAAGACTATATGGAGACTGCCAAAGTTGAGTAAGACCGTGTTTCATCAGAAATTGCTGAATAAGTTGCGATGCATTTATCCGTAAAAATTTTTATTTTTAACATACTTTTCAGTCCTTTTGAATACCTAAAAGTCGCTTGGAATTTTTTTCAATACTTTTAAATTACTGAAAACCTCTACAATCATGTGAAATTTCGTGCAATCTCGTTTAGGATCAAAATAATTGATATATTTTTGATATATTGAGTAAAAATATTATATCTTACATAAAGGGTGGGGTGGGGTCACGAAAATCTTACGAATCCTTATTACAGGGTTCAATATATAGATATTAAAGAAAAAATATTTTACTTGAAGGCTTTTAAAATGCGTCAAGGAGCTTTTAAACTTTCCGTTAAAAATCTTTAAAAATTTAAGTTTTGTTTTAAATTTTTTGAAATATTTCTTTATTCTCGTCTTTACTGAAACAAAGGAAAAACGTGTGACGTATTATGTGCACGACCCCTAAAATGATTTCAATTCAACCTCAAATTTAAGAAGAATTATGCATCATTAAAAAAAATGCCTTGAAATATTCCAAATTTTTTTTTGACAATTTTGGAAATCTTTCGACACGATTTGAAATCTTTTTAAATATTCTCTCAAAATTAATTTTCCAAAATAAAAAATCGTTAAAAATTTTCCCAGAAAACTCAAGAAATGTTTTTCGTTCTCTTGAAACCTTTCAGAATTCGTAAAAAACTCCTTTTTCAAAATCTTCAAAACCCTTCAAAACTGTGAAATTTATCTAATTAGCTTAAAATCTTCAAAATCTTATCAAAGTCCCTAATAATCTTTTAAAATCCTTGGTCGAGACTGTATGGAGGCTGCCAAAGTTGAGTAAGACCGTGTGTCACCAGAAATTGCTGAATAAGTTGCGATGAACTCATCCGTAAAAAAATTTAATTCTTTGACATACTATATTGAGTGAAAATATTATATCTTACATAAAGGGTGGAGTGGGGTCACGAAAATCTTGCGAATCCTTATTACAGTGTTCAATATATAAATATTACACAAAAGATATTTTACCGATCATTTGTGTCAGATATATATTGCTCTGAAAACATGCTCTCCTGAATGGAGATCAAAGTTTCATCTTGATCCTGATCCTGATCCTGGTCTTGGTCGGGATCCTGATGTTGATCCTTTAATTCTTCGAGTCCCATAATAGTCGCATCTCCAGCAGCCATGGATATTAAATCAGCCTCAAGTATGGAAGACAATTGCGAAATGGACCTAACTGAACGCTTTTCCTCCGCCTTCGGAGGTGAGCTGCAGGTGCTGCTCGCGCAACTGTTTTCGTTAGAGGGCCTGGAAATGAAGAGAATCGATACACATGCGAGTCCATTCTCGTAAAAGACCACACAGGTGGAAATCCATTCTCGTAAAAATCAGGCAAGCGAGCAAAAACGAAAGGCGATTGCTACCAAACTAATTTTCCACCAAAGGTCCAACATAAAATGTCTAGACTTTAGTTTCCGATTCTAACATTGGTCACCCCCTTTCCCACTTTCTGTGAAATTTAATCGATTTTAGTTCTTACTTTTATCAGGCAGGACTACATGGGGGCTGCCGATGTTGTGCAAGACTATGTTTCACCATAAATTGCTGAATAAGCTGCGGTGAATGGACAAGCGCTTTTTCGTGTTAAATGATTTTCTTTTTGAATATAAGCTTGTATAAAATGATAGGTCGGAACTTTTTTCTATTCAAATTTTGTTGCCCGATTATTATTTGTGATCAAAATTAAAAACTGACAAAATTTTACCGAATCGGTAAGTACGTTTTTGTAGTTTTACTGACAAAAAGTATGGAGGAAACTGCAGGTTTGAAACAATTTCCAGCGAGAAAGTTGTTCTATATAGTATGTTTTAAGCACTCGTTGATATTCCAGAAATTTTGTTTTCAGTTTCCATTGTTATTATTGAAACTAATTATCAGACACATTTAAATAGAACAAAATTTCTTCTCGATATTCTATACAAGCCTATATTTAAAAAAAATTCATTCACCACGAAAACGCACCTGCCCACTCATTGCAGCTTATTCAGCAATTTCTGGTGAACATAGTCTTACACAATTTCGGCAGCCCCCAAATAGTCCTGACCTGGCTCCCTGTGATTTCTGGTGCGAATTTGAAAATTGCGTTGGGCCCCAGTGCTATTCAAGCGATTATTGCATATTTCCATATTTTGTCTACTGGGTCGTATTGTTGTAAAAATAATACAAATGAATATTTCTTTATTTTAAAAATACTTATTTTGTTATATTAAATGAGCGTTTGACGACCTTTGAAATTTTTTGTAAGCTCATATAATCCCATAAATTTATCTGGAACCCCATAACATTCTTTAAAACAATTTTTTATATTTTGAACAATTCAAAGAATTTTTTAAATCCGTCATATTTAATTAAAACTTTTTGAAACCCCGAAATCAGAAATCATACAAAAGGTTCTACATTTTAAACTGCACAATTCCACGTACTTCAAATTCGAAAATTGAAAATTGCAAGGATTTAAGTTTGAATTTGGTCAATTCTTAATTATCAAATTCATAACATTTTCGTTTTAAATAAATAATAGTATTAAAATTACCTAAGCTTGTTCTAAAACCTAAATTTGTTCACTTTTGAACTCATGAATGTAAACAAAATTATTATAAGATTTTGAAAGTCTTGAATTTAATATTCTACACTCAAATTTCAAATTTTTCAATACTAAGGACTTGAAATTTGAAACTAAGTTTAAGCACTTTGACTTTTTGACGATTTGATTTAAAATTTACTATTATTTTAAAGTTCTAAAATGCTCAAATTTGTGGAATTAAACAAATTTAAACAGTTTCAATTGAAAATTGCTAATTGTAAACAATTCGAATTTGGTATTATTCAATTTTGAATGCTTTAAATTAGAAAATTACAATTAGGGATTTAAACTTAAAAAACATTGATTTGTTCGAAAAAATTTAATTTTCTAGCATCTGCAATTGCAAATTATACGACTTGTAATATTTAATTTTGAATATCTATCTCAAATTTAAATAATTAATTAATTTAGAATGTTAGTACACTACTATGATTTTTTTAAATTATACAATTGTACAATTATTTGAATTTAAAGCTACTCAATTGGGAATGTTGTCAATTACAAATTTTTTTAATTGGTCTAAAATCCCATCAAGTCGAATAAAGTTCAAATCCCTTGAGTCGTTATCCTATTACTGTTTTTTTTTTTAAATTATATTTTAATCTTGGATCATTGCCGAACAGTTGATAATTTTCGGTCTAGTTTTGGCGCTAAAATTAAATTTATTTGAAATCTTGAAAAATTTAAGTTTCAATTTTCAAAATTGAACAACGTTTGTAAGTAAAAATCTTAAACTGAATACATTTAAAATTGAAAATTTCAGCAAATAAGAATTATTTAAGTTAAGGTTTTTTAATTTCAACCATTTGAAACTTGAAATATTCCTTCTTTAGATTAATTCTATTTTTAAGATGGTTTTCCATTTAGTGTTGTAAAATTTTGAACTTCTAGTCTTCTATTATTCAATTTTTGATGTATCAATTTGGAATATTTTGGAAAAAATTGTCTTTAAATTCTTAAATTTTAAAGCTTTTAAATTAAAATGCCATATTTGAAAGAAAGTGTTCAACAGTAAATAATAAAAGTGATCAAATATATTAAATATTTTAATATAATACTAATATAATATTTTACTTAATAAATTTTGAAATTAAGAACTTTTTACTTATGAAGACTTGAATTTGAAAAATTGTATAACCGAGATTTTTTTCCAAGATTTGAGTTGTGATTCAAAAATTTGAATTTGAATTTTAAAATGAAATGGACTGGTTTACATAAAACGATGATTGTTTATAGAAAGTAGGGCAAAAAAATGAATTATTTTTTAAATAGGAAACTTACCCAGTTACACTAGATTTGTCAATAGAACTTGAACGCAGTGATCGTCTGCAAAATTCAGCTGGTTTTTGCAAATCTTTGCTGGTATCGAGATTACTACTTCTCAAAGACCTTCTCATATTAGACTCCTTCATTTTTTTCGCAGCTTCTTGTTCTTGCAATTTTGACCAAGCTTTTTTTACATCCTCCACTGAAATAGTTAAATAGAAATATAAATTTTCTTCTTTTGAATTTGTTCATACTTTGAGTATTTGAAGACTAAAAAAATTGGTAATAATAAATAAATCAATGATTTTGTAATAAATTATTCTTACAAAATTGGATTCTTCAGATAATGATTGATTTGAATTCAAATTTGGATAATTTCAAATTGGCTAGAAGTAATCCCTTTTAATATGAAAAATTAGAAAACTATATGCGAATTAAGAAAAATGTATGCTTTTGAATCCTGTTAGGCATTTAAATAAAAAATTCGAATTATCTTATGAATATATGTATATATGTATTATGTTATAAAGAATATTTTCAACAATTTTAGGTTATGTTATTTTGGGTTTTACGTTCAAAGTTTGTTCATTTAAACCAAAATCATTACATTTCACATAAAAGTTACTAATTTAATCAATTTCAGGTTATATTTGTCTTTCTAACTGACAGAATAGTATTTTTAATCAAAAATATTAGTTCTCATAGATCAACATTTTTTTAAACTTTCCATTTTTTCTTAAATACCAGTTACGTCGAAAATTGATAATTTGATATTAGATTTCAACAAATATTTGCCATTTTTATACAACTTTAGGTTATGTTGGCACATTTTTTTACCTGAAATTGATATTTTAAAACAAAAATCATTACATCTAAATCCAACGATTTTTGTTTAAAATAATTAACTTTACAGTCTTAAACAATTTTGTACAGTGGTAATATTTTTCGTTAGAAATTTTAAATTTTTATACAAAAATCAATTGATTTCCAAAAAGATTCAAAATTTTTGAACAATTTAAAATTACATCGTTGTTTTACACCCAAATTTGGAATTTTTAACAAATATAATTATAATTCGAAAAAGAGTTGAAATTTTCGAATAGTTTTAATATATGTTAGTCTTTTTCATCAAAAATTCGCATTTCTAATAAAATATTTTAAAATACCCAAAAATATTAAAATTCCTTTAAAATCCTTTGGAATTATAGAAATTTCAAGAATATTCTTCACAATAGTTCGAAATACCATTAAAATCTTTTGAAATTCATTCAAATTAATAAAATCTATTGAAAATTTGTTGGAATATTTCCAAATACTCTAAAGTATTATAAATCCTTTGAAACCCTGTGAAAAAAGATTCACAGTTTTTCAGCAATTTTAGGTTATGTTTATTTCACGAAAAATCTGTGATTTTAAACAAAAATAATTAAATTTCAAAGAAGATTTACAATTCTGAAATCTTTTTTAACATGTTATGTCAATGTTTTTCCTCGAAAATTGTTATTTTTTAGTATTAAAAAATTATTAGATTTCATAGTAGATTTACAAGTCTTGTACAATTTGAGGTTATGTTGGTGTTTTATACCGAAAATCGATATTTTTAATAAAAACTTATCTGATTTCAAAGGTAAATTTTTCAAATTTTTAAGTCATAATATAATTCTTTTAAATAAGTCTTACCATTTCAAGCGAATAGTATGATAGTGTTTTTAATCGAAAAATGGTATTCTCAATAAAAATATATATTTGAAAAAGTCCTTACAATATTTGAACGATAAAATGTTATCTTAACTTTTTTTAACGGATTAGACTTCAAAAGTATAATTAAACATTTTGAATAATTTCAATTTGAACTGAAAATATCAATTTTCATCAGTTATAAGAAATATTGTCTTTGGTTTTCATTTTTATTATTGAAGATAATAGATACTACAAATATTTTGTATTAATATCGTTCTTATATTTTAATTAAATTTAGTTAATTTAATTTAATGCAACATAATTTAATTTTATGCGCGTGTTTATTTTATAGTAGTTTCAAAAAGTCTAAGATTAGCGTGCTTCAAAAATGGTACATAATTGAAAAAGAAAATTGTTTTTTTTTTTTTTAAACGCAGTTAATTTTTTCTCTCGAAATGCTGCTATTTTGGAAACTGTATTACATTTTTAATTGGTTCATTATAAAAGTTTTCCTAAGAATGTAAATTTCTTTTTTCGGTATTTTTTCAATTCAAAATGTGTGCTGTTTCAGAATTTTTGTAACAAAGCTACTTTCGCAATAAGTGTACTTGAAACTAGGTTACTTTATCAATTTCATTTAATTTAAAGTCCATTCTTATGAAAAATATTTAATTTTAAATTCGTTTTTTTAATGATTTGCCATAAAAGTTTTTCCGTATCAAAAAAAAATTAGGATTAGAATCGTATACTTTTCGACTGAAAAATAAGCCCTTCCGAATTTCTCTGATTCCCAGGCAACAAATACCCTTTGTTTGAAATTATTTAATATTCCACATCGGCCAGTTTATTCTCTTCTACTGGAATTTATTTTCCATTCAAAATGTTTCCGTCAATCTATTTACCCAGTAACTCCATTCTCTGTTTTAAACGAGCTATTTACACCGAAAACAGATTTCCTTCAATCCGAAATTTGCTAAGCGTAAAATTTAGCCACTATAGGCCCAAATGAATTTAATTATTCGCTAATTTTTTTCTTACTATTTTGGCTCACCATCTCTATATAATTCTACCATATTCTGTACAACAGGCAGCCTCGCTCCCTTTCTATACTTTTTTTTACGATTTCCCCTGAAGAGATAAAAAGTGAATGGGAAACTTGCAGCGTTGAAAGAGCAGCGTAGACGCACTAGTGGTGCTTTCCGGTGAAAGCGAATTCAACGATGGACGATACGCAACAGCGGGGGTTGGTTGAAAAAAAAGGGAAAAAAATAAAAATAAAAAAATTCTAGAAGAGTAGTAGGGCGCAAGGGAGACTGCAAGAGCACGCATAACGAAGATCCCATAAAAAGAGGTTTTATGTTTATGTCCATATGGAGAAGGTGTTCGTTTCAAACGAGATTATTCGCTTCGAAATGTCAAGTGATTCTTTATTTTTTCGGAAATTGAAGGAGTTTCAAAAATTTGAAAATTTCTGGCACCCGGTATCAATTTTTCAAATTTCATTATTAAAGAGAATATTCTCTTAGTAGAAGAAACCCTGTTCTTATTATTCCAGGGAAAAAACTCTTTAGGGGAAATTTGTGTTAATTCATTGTAATGGAATTACAAGTTTTCGTATTCTCAGACCGATAATATTTCCAACAAGTTTTTTTTGTCCAATTAAAAAAAAAAGCATGGCACCATATTTGATTAATATCTCGAAAATATTTCAAAACTGTTTTTTTCGGCAAACCCGTGTTCGTGATTGAATGAAGTTTTCCTCTTTTTTTGCCTTTAAAAAGAAATTGTGCAAACTAGAAGCAGTCAAAGTTAGTAAAAAAACATTTTTTAAATTTCAATATTAAAACAGTAAATCGATGTGTGACGTTGGCTTGGCTAGGGTAAATGTGCTTTTTATAAACTCGATTTAAATTAAAAACTGTTGTACATTTTCAATATGCAAACTAATCTATAAATACACTACACTCTGTTGAAAATTAAATATTTCAGCATATTAGCCATAAAATATTTAAATTTTTTAAAACTGGAAAGCTCCAGCTCGAAGTTTTTTAATAATTTTCAGATGCCAAAGGGATTCTTTTTAGTTATAATTGAGCATATATCTAAAAAAAAGTTTTTTTCTTCACTATTTCGATTGAAAATCAAATTAACCAAATAAAGTACCCCAAAAGTTAGTTGTGAGTTCAGCAAACATTTATTTTTAAAAAGATGTCTTATAGAATTTTAAGGAATTTGTAAAAAAGAAATGTTTTGTCCTCTATGAATTCAACGGAAAATATGAGTGTAATTTACCAGGTTTGCAGGATCTTTTAAATTATTGAATTTTAATTATACTCAAAAGTTTCGTTTTTTGAACATTCTTAAGCTATTGGATGCATTATTTCAAAATTTCCACCAGGAATCCAAAATAAAATTTTTATATCTACTTTTAGAATTTTTTTTAAAGTTTTAAACCTATTTCATCCTCTTATACCTGTACGTTGATTTTTAATATACTAAATAAATTAAAAAACGACAATTCTGAAAAAAATGTCAGTGTCAATATTTTGTCATAAACTGTATAATACTCACAAGCGCTTTAGGTTTGTAAATTTTTACGAATCTTAATTTTTTATCCCTGAGAGAATCATATTTTCAAAATAAATTCGAGAATCTCTATAACAGGATCTCTACTAAAATCCTAGAAAAAAATTTCCTGATAATTTCAGGTTAACTGTAATACTCCATTTTTTTAGTTTCGAAGGATTCAATTAATATCTTTAATTTAGAAAACTTTGGCAAATTATATTAGAAAATATTTGTAAAAATATTAGCACAATCGATCAATTAAATAATTGAATGATACTAAAAACATTATTAATTATTTCGTAAATTTATCTCTAAAGTCCACAAATTTGAATAATAATTGGAACAAAGTCTTTTTTATCTTCTTATATTAAAAAATCAGTGCATATTTACATAAAATCAATGTGGGTATTATATTAAATTAAATTTAAACCTATTGAAATTCATAATTTTTCAAGTGAAAATATTGCACTTTCAACAAGAGAGATGAATTTGTAATCAAATAGTTGAATTTTCAACCTAACGGATTCATTTTCTACAAAAAAAGTCGATTTTTCAATAAAATGCATGAATTCTTACCCAAATAGTTGAATTTTCAACTAAAAAAGATGCATTTTCAACCAAAGTGTTAAATTTTGAACTAAAAAAGATCATTTTACCACAAAAAAGCAACAAAAAATTTTCAACGAAATGAATCTTCAGCTGAAATGATGAATCTTCAACTAGAATAGTTGAATTTTAAACAAAAGAGACGAAATCTCAACTAAAAAAGATCATTTTTCAGCAAAAAATTACATAGTTTAATTTTTAATTGAAAAATTAATGTTTAACCAAAGAGATGAATTATTTACTATAATGATGGAATATGCAACTACAATAGTTACATTTTCAGTTTTAAAAAAATTAATGAAAAAAAATCAGATAATAGTTGAAGTTTTAACTGGAATAGTTCAATTTTCAGTAAAGAACTTTGACTTCCAGCTAAAGAAAAAACAAATTTTCAACAAAATAGCTAATTTTTTAACCATATTGATGCATTTTCAATCAGAATTCAAGCATTTATAATATATTTCAGTGGATTTTAACAGATTTCAAAGATTTTATGGTATTTTAAAAGAGCTTCAAGGGATTGAAAAAATGTCAGATATTTCAACGGATTTTTAAGGACTTTACTGATTTTATGCGATTTCAAAGATTTGAACATTTTTGAAGGAAATTTGTAAGATATATATTTGAAGGTGTTTTATTTGGTTTTTGTGGGATTACTCAGAAATTTACAAAATTTAAGGTATTTTATCATTTCAAGGGTTTGAAAGGATTTAAATAATTTCAGGGTATTTTATACAATTCCGAAAATTTAACAAGATTTAAACATTTTTAAGGGGCTTTGAAGAATTTTGTAGGAATTCAGAAAATTTGCAAGGATTCTTAAAGTTATCCAGGATGTCAATGATATTTAAAAGATTTCAAGGGATTCCAAAGGATTTCAAAAAAATTTGGTAAATGAATGAAATGAAATGAAATTTTAAGGGACAGTTGTTGGGAAATTTGGTTATATTACAAATTTTAATTATTTGGAAATTGCATTACGTTTACAATGTGATGCTGCAGAAAAAGGGTTCGATATTTTCCATTGATTTTTTTCTAAAAGAAGGATGCTTTTTCTGAATAAATTTGAATTTTTCAGTTTGTATATCCTCTGTCGAAAAAAAGATCTTTTTATGATGCTTGGTAAATATCCTTTCATGTACTAAAATTATCTACTATGAAAGATTTTAGTGAAATTAAATTAGAATTGATTCAAATTTGAACAATTATCTGGTTTATTCCAGATATTTCGATACCTTTAAACTTAAGTATATTCAGATGCTTAAAACAATTATGTGGTTTTCAAATTTCGAATCACTCTTTTTTTACTTCAAATTTGAATTCTTAAAAAAAAAATTTTCTTTCTAAAATTGATGTATTCGAAACTTTATGATAATTTGGAAATTTTCTTATACCGTGTTTTGTTCGAATTCATCGTGCTTTGAAAATTTGATAAATTTAGATTCAATTAAAATTTGAAAGTTGTCCAATCAAAAGATACAGTCTTTAAATTCCTTATTGTTCCGGAAATGGGAAAGGTTTGAAAAATTAGGATAATAACTTAAACATTTGGATTGATTTAAAGTATTGAGTTGTTTAAAAAAAAATTTTATTTAGAAACTTTGACGCTTCAGACATATTTGCTTCCCTTTAAAATATTATAATTATTGAAATGCTTTTAAATTTATTATTTGCTATTTATAGTGAATAAAATTAGGGTAATTTTTTAATTTGAATGCTCTTGAATTTTGGAGATTGGATCAGTTATGAGCTTTTAAAAATTTGTGTGCTTTTCCAATTTGAATGCTTCAGGATTTTTAGCGTGTTTCTAATGAAAAAAATAAAAAGTTATTTCAAAATCCGGTTCCAATTTAATTAGGTTGCTTTTTCATTCAGCTGCTGTAGAGATTAGAATTTTCCATATTTTTTTCTTGTTGTTCTTTTGTTGTTGTTTCTCAATTAAAGTTTTTTAAATTTTTTGTCTATTTACAAATTTAATTTCACTATTATCTGATATATTTTCCAATATTTTCATTTGAAATGTTTAATAAAAAAAAATTGTTTTAGAATCATAATTTCGTAGTCTTTCAGCCTTAAATGCTTCAAAAATAAAATTTTACAAATTTTAAATTACAATTATTTTTTACAATCAGGATGTTTCCTAAATTATTCTTCTTAAAAAATTGAATTATTCTTCCACATTTGATTAATAAATTGTTCATGCATTCTGAATTATTTTTTTGAAGCTCTCTATTTTCATCATGAATTTGGTTTTATTTTTTTAGTTTGTGCTCATATACCTGGAGCTTTCAGTTCATCTGCCATTTTCTCCCAGACTTTTTTCTGTCCCCGGATGGAAAGATCACTTTTTGATTTCACCAAATCGGCCAATTTTCCTTGGTCGACATCGAGGGCAACCTTTGCAGATCGTGGTGTTGGTGGCATTTTCAATTTCAAAAAAATTGTTCTTTATTTTTCCAACGATGATTATAGGTTCAAGCTGGTTCAAGTTCTAATTCTTTCTGATGACAGAAACAGTGTCACAACTTTTCAAAACCATGGAAACGACAATTTTTTTGTTTTCTGAAGACCATCTTCATTTAGAAAAGAAATTCGATTTTTCAAAAATGCGCTTCAAAGTAAATGGTTCTTCCAAATTTCATTTAGGAATATAAAAGAGGCAAAAGTCAAAGAATTTTAATGGTCAGGGAAAATCAAGGAAAATTCAGAAATTAAAAAAAAAACTGTTAAAAGTCGGGGAATTTTAATTAACTGTCAAGGATAATAAATTGGAATTTCTTAAATTTTTAGCACAATTATTTTAATCTGTTAATTAAAAATTCTATGTTAAAAATGTTATTAGATTCAAATTATGATCTTTGAGTATTGAAAATACGTCTTTTTTAGTTGAATTGAACTGATTTTTATTTAAAATTCAGGGTGTCTAGCGTTTCTTAAAAAAAATTCAAGGACTTTTCCAGGTTTTCCAGGACAAAAAAAAGTAATTTTTCCAGGTACCTTTTTTTTACAGTGAAAAAATAATTTTCGCGAAATATAGTAGAATTGGTAGATCTAGTAGAACTAAAAAGAATTTTCATATGCGAAATTTCTTTTACAGCCTCAAACTTTGATTTTATGGCACAGTATCCAAATATCCCAAAAATTCCAATCCAATAATTTTTTTCTGTTCATATAGTCAAAGTGAGTTATTCCGAGTGTAATGAACTTTTTTTTTATTAGGAATGATTGAAATTGACTGAGTTATCGAATTTTAAAGTAATTCACGTTTAGTTTTGAATTAAATATTTGAATTTTAACTTAAGAAATAAATTTTCAACGAAAATCATTAATTTTCTACCAACACTACCAACACTTGCATTTTTAAATGAAGAAGATAAATTTTCAACCAAATAGGTCAACTTTTAAATGAAAAAATTTTCCAACAAAAAATTGAATATTTCAATCTCCAGTTTAAAAAATTCATTTTACAACAAAAAAAAACGAATTTTCATCGAAGAACTTAAATTTTTAACCAAAGTGATGAATTTTTAACTAAAATGGTGAATCTTCAACTTGGAATAGTTGAATTTTCAATCGCGTCAGAGATGAATACATTTTTAATTAAAATTGTGAAGTATTCAACTGGATTGCTTCAATTATCAGTTTAAAAAAATTAGTTTGTTACCAAACAAAAAAAGCGAATTTTCAACAAAGTACATACATTTTTGGTTAAAAAATTTAATTTAAAAAATCAAATCTTCAATCAAAAAAATGCATTTTCAAGAAAGGAGTTCAAGTTTTAATCAATTAATTGAATTTTCAACCAAAATCATTAATTTTCT
>JAABKJ010006086.1:0-22322 GCA_011634705.1 Andricus grossulariae | reverse complement strand
TATGAAAAATACGACCCCGTTATTTTAGTACTACATTTGGCCACCAGTTGGCGTATCGTTGTATTTCAGATCCCAATTGATTAATCAAGAATGTCCATCAAAAGTTCGTCAATAGATCAATCCACGCGTCTCGAAGACGCGAACAATTACATCAAATGCAGTACTGATTCCCAATATCAAAAAAATCCTCTCATGAAAAAGGAAAATAATTTTGTTAAAAAATTAAAAAAAGATATTGGTAGGTTATGGTAGATCATGAAAGATTTTTAATTTGGGCAATCGATTCGTCTCGAAGACGCGAACAAATATATCATATAAAATTATACATTACTGTTGTATTCCCAATATTAAAAAAGCTTTTCTGATATCCAAAATATAAACAATATGAACCAAGTTCTTCTCATATAAACAGAATACACCATTTTGTCTGAAACTTCAAAAATCGGTACTGGTGGGTCATAAAATGTTCAACAATAGGTCAATCGATGTGTCTCAAGGGCACGAACAAATACGCTACATACAATATTGTCTTATTTTGAATATCAAACCAATTTTTCTCATATAAATAGAATAAACCATTTTTTTGAAACTTCATAAATCGGTACAGGCAGGTCATAAAATTTTTCAACAATAGGTCCATCGATGCATTTCAAAGCCGGAAACAAATACGCTAGATATCGTATTATTGTATTTTGAGTATCAATCAAGTTTTTCTCATATAAAAAAGGTAAATTTTGTTTGAAATCCCAAAACGCAAAAAAACTACTCATAAATATCTTATCTAGCTCCAAGTCCTATCAGACCTTGATATCAGTCAGAGCTACAATTCAGCCAAATTTCATGATCATAGCTCTCTTACTTTTCGAGATATGATGAACAGAAAAAAGTTAAACACACACACACACACATGGACACTTTTTAAAAATTGTAGTTTTGAACTCCTGGGGTAGAATTATATCGAAATAAATCAAAAAATTATATTTGAAAATGTAGGTCATTGCAAACATCCCTCTATTATGAGGCAATATACCTTTAAATTATTTCACAAAGAAAGCATTTTTAAAAGAGATTGATTTCTCTTTTAATCATGAACTAAATTATGCGACTTACATAAATTTAATTTGAGACGCCGCAACCTGAAACGTTCCATCACCGCCTTCACAGTCGGAAGAAAATTGTCTAACGAGCAATTTATCATTATTCTTATATGCATGATATATAAAATGTTAGACTTCGTACAATTTTATAAGAAAAACTTTACTCGTTACCCTAAAAGGGATATAGTGATGCAGACAAAATAAGAACTTTTGGTGGAATTTACAATAATCTACGATAAGAAAAGTTGTTTGATTAGAAAAAAAAATTATAGCTTTTTGATATATATATATATATATATATCTTTCATAAGTAAGTCAAGTCAATAAAATTTTCAGGATAAATGCTAAAATTCAGGAAAAAATTTCCACGAACGTTCATTTACCTTCTAACTTGGAATATTCATTCAATTCTGAACATCGTCAAATCATATAATTTGGAATCCTTTAATTTTAAATCGTTTTACTTCGAACCCCTTATTCAAAATTTGCCATTCTAAATGAGCAGTCAAATATTGCTCAATTTTAAAAGATTTATTTTTGAAGTCTTCTATCAGAAATTGTTCAATTTGAATCGTTTTCAATTTTTGAGTGCCGTTTAACTGTAAATCTAGGATTTTGAAATTATTTAAAGCATTTTACGATAAAAATGGTTAAATTTCAAATACTTTGTAAACGGAATGATTTGACAGAAAGAACAGAAGTGACTATAAATTAAATTATATCAATGTGTAAGTTTAGTAACTTGTGTTACCCATGTGTATGTGAAAGTTCCTTGAAATTCTTTGAATTCCATGGATATCGTATACAATCTCGTGAAATCCCTGAAAACCCCTTGAAATCCTTCAAAAGCTGTGGAATCTCCTTGACATTCTTTGAGAATCCGTAAAATCTTTTGAAATCCTTTAAATCGCTTCAAATCTTCGATACCCCGTAAAAATATCTTATACTTTTCAATTCCTTGAAAACGCTCTAAATCTTCCAACTCCCATACAAATCCCTTATATACTTTACAATCCGTGGAAATTTAGTAAAATCTCTCAAAATCGGTCAAAATTCTTGAAATTTAGTGAAATATTTCAAAATATATCACGTGATCCCTTGAAATCTTTAAAACCCATGGAAATCCCTTGAAATCTCTAAAAATTTGAAATTCATTCATATCCGGAAAACCTTTGAAATTCTTTTAATTCTTACGAAATCCTACAAACTTATCTAAAATACGTGGATATACTTTTGAATCTCTTGAAATCCCTTAAAATCCTTTGAAATCTCATGAAATCATCGGAACTCCGTTAAATCTTTTTAAATCCTTTTAAATCCCTTAAAATCCTTTTTAATCCGCGGAAATCGTTCATAATTCCTTAAACCGTCTTAAAATTCCTAAAATACTATCGAAATCCTTTGATATCACTTGAAACATTCTAAAATCTCCTAAAATCTGATGAAACTCCTTGAAGTTCCAGAAAATCTGGTAAAATTCCTTACAAAATTGAGATTTTCTCTGAAATTTCACTATGTACTGTTTTCAAACTCTTGACATCTATTAAAATCATTGAAAATCTGTGAAATCTCTCGTAATCCTTTGGAATTTTTCGAAACATCCTAAAACTTAAGCAATGCCCTGACATCTTTTGAAATCCCTAAAAATTAAAATCACATGAAATCCCTAACACCCTTTGAAATACTTTGTAGTTCTTTGAAATACTCAAAATCCCTCGAAATCTTTTAAAATTACTGAAAATATTGGCAGTTATTTGAAATCTCGTTTATAGTGAAAATAATTGATATGTTATTAAAAAATATATATATGAAGTAAAAAATATAAAATCTTACGTGAGAAAGAAAGGGGTGGGGGAGATCACAGAAATATCTTGAAGTCTTACAATATTACATACCCAATGTGGCGGGTAAATCTTACCACGTGAAGGTAATTTTTGTTGCAGGTGAAGATTGGCTCTAAAATCGGAGAAAATGTGAAAATTGTTAATATGCTAAAAAATTTTGAATATTACAATTTGAATTTTTCAACCACAAAATAATTTCAAATGGAACTAATTGAAAATTGCATGATTTCATGCGATATCAAGTTAGTGACGTTTCAAGTGATTGGAAAGATTTTTGTATTAAAAAGTTGAAAATTTCGCGGTCAGCCCCGAATTAAGGACAAATTCAGGAAAAAGAGAGAATTTCGAATATTTGATTAATTTATCATATTTATTTTCAGGAATAAAGGAAATAATTCCGATAAACTAAAACATTAAACACATGAGATAAAGCATTTATTAAATTTACAAATAATGATCTTCGTAGAGCAACGTTTTATACATATAATTTATAACACAAATGACAGTCAGTAATAATGTTATTGTAACATATATGAATTTAGTCAAACTTTATCACTGGCATTGTTTTTGGATATTCTGAAATTCAGTACAAACATTAAAATTCTATAATCAATATGCGAATGATCATCGAATAAAAATGATTTATACATATTTTTAAAATCAATACTAGTAAATTGTTAGGGGGGCGCATGTGAAAACCCAAAGAAATACATCGATTGAATATATATTTATACTATTAAATTGTTCTTTACATAAATCGTTTAAAATAAATAAACAGAATTCGAAGTTTCTTAAAGGGTCGTCGATACTTAGCGAATTTGTTTTCCAGTAGACTACCTTCATTTACGAACGACACCTATTTATCAACGTCTTGCGCCGACCTACTCTATTTTATAATTAATTGCAAAATAGTCTTGTCTAAATAGAAAATACTAAAATAAAATACGGCCTTTAGTAGAGCTAGAATTGATATCTTTAACGAGTCCAAGATAGAATTCATTTATTGGATCACAATTTAAGTAGGGGAGTCCACCCTATATTAGATAATGATCCTACATTAGATAATCATTTGTTTAGAATGCTGATTACGTAGAATAATTAATTAAATGTAATTAATAGTTAGTACACGATACATGTTAATATATTAAAATTAGAATTGATTGTTTGACTTATATTTGTTATTATAGTTAATGATTATCTACATTGGATTGTCTCCTCTAACGTACTACACCCACTCACGAAAAGAGGAGAAAATTATTACATTGTCGTTAACTGATCACTTGTGTGAAATTCTGATGTCGTACAATCTCAAGTTGAAAAATTATTTATAATCTAGCGATAGTTTATATATAAACTGAAAATGATGTATAGTCAGTGAATTTTCAATTAATTGAAGTTGTAGTTAATTTGATTATTTTGCTAGATTGAAAAAAATTTTGTTTTGTTGAGAATTTTCTTGTTGTTGTTAAAAATTCAACTATTCTAATAAAAAAATCCAATATTTGGTTTAATATTAACTTTTTTTTATAAAATGCATAATTTCGGTTTAAAAATTCAACTGTTTTGTAGAAAACTCGTCTTTTTACAGGAAAATTCAACATTTTGGATGAATATTTTTTTCTTTATTGACTAAAAAATCTTTATTGGTTTAAAATTTAACTCTTTTGTTAAAAATTCGTCTTCTTGATTTAAAAGTTCATCTTTTATCGTAAAAATGTCATATTTTTTAATTAAAAATACAACTGCATTGTGGAAAAATAATCTTTTTTGGTTGAGGATTCTACCATTTTTTAGAAAATTCATGTTTTTTGGATAAATGCAACTGTTTTGGTTTAAAATACCAATATTTTTTGTTGAAATATCAACTATCACATTTGTTGTTAAGAATTCATATTTTTTTATTGATAATAATTCAACTATTCAGTTGAAAGGGTAACTAATTTGTTAAAAGTTAATATTTCTGGATGATGATTAATCACTTTAGTTGAGAAAACTTTTTTTGTTGTTGAAAATTTGACTATTTTGTTTGAAAATTGTATTTTGCGATAGAATATTAATCTTCTTGGTGACTAATTTATATGAAAATTAATTTATTAGTTGAAAATTCAATTATTTTCTTGGAAATTCGTTTCGTTTAGTAAAAATTCATGTTTTTGAACTTAAAATATAACTACTCGAGTTGTTGTTGAAAATTTATCTTTTCTTGTTCAAAACCATGTATTTTGTTGAAGTTTTTATTTTTTGAATAGAAAATTAATCTTCACAGTTAAAAATTCATTTTTTTGTTGTTGAAGTTTCATAATTTTAGTTGAAAATTTTTTGTTTGAAAATGTAAGTATTAAGTTGAAAATACATATTTTTTGTAAAAATTAAACTACTGACTAAAAATTCAGATATTTTGATGAAAATTCATGTCTTATGGTAGGAAAATAATTTTCTTGGTTGACAATTCACCTTTTTGTAGAAAATTCATTTTTTTTTCTTTAAAATTCAATAATTTTGCTAGAAATTAACTTATTTGTTAAAAATTCATATTTTGTGGTTGAAACCTGCACTGCCTTGTAGAATTTTCGGCTTTTCGTATTGGAAATTCAAAATTTTGGATAAAGTTTTTTTCTATAATAACTGAAAAATCTTTCTTTGTCTAAAATTCCTCTATTTGGTTTGAAAATTAATCTATTTTGGTCAAGAATTTAACTAGTTTGTTGAAAATTCGTATTCTCTATTTTAATGAAACTATTTCTGATTGAAAATTCAAATAGTTTTTGTTGGAAATATTAAATATTACACTTTTTGTTTAGGACTTCATTTTTGGGTTCAAAATTCATCTTCTTGGTTGCAATTTTACCTATTTTGTTGAAAATTGATTTTTTTAGTTAAAATTTTTTTTTTAAATTGAAAATCAATTTTTTTTTACTTAAAATTTGATTATTATATTTTTGGTTACAAATTTATGATTTTGAGACTATTTGATTCAAAATTTATGTATTTTGTTGAAATTTCGTCTTTTTTAGCCGAAAATTAATCTTCTTGGTTGAAAATTCATCTCTTTGGTTAAAAATTGAACTATTCTGTTGAAAATTCGTTTCTTTTTGTTTTGTTCAAACTTAATTTTTTTAACTTAAAATTGATACCTTTTATTTGAAACTTCGAATATTTCGTAGAAAATTCATCTTTGTTGGTAGGATATTAATCTTCTTGCTTAAAAACTCATATTTTTAGTTGAAGATCAACTATGTAGTTTAAATTTCATATTTTATTGAAAATGCAGGTTGTTTTCACAACTGAAAGAAATATTTATAGCGGTCAGGAAAAGTAAAAAACTGATGAGACAAAAGTCAGGGAATGTCAAGGAATTTCAAAATTTGGACTTTGTAGCAACTCTGAAAATTTCTGATTAAAGCTATCGATAGACTACATAATTTTTCTACTTGGGATCTATTGATTTACGATTTCTATTTCGCCAGTCAGCAAGGCTGAATAAAATACAAAATCTTATATTAATTATAATATTTTTTGTAGTTTGTAATTACATGCTTTTCCTATAATTCATCTAATTTCAAAGTTCCAAAAATATAAGATTTTGTTCCGTACTGACAGGCCTATAAGAAAGAAATGAGTCAGATTACTTCACTCATTGACAAGACATAACTTAAATAAAGAATTGCATTTTTATTGGAGACAGCTTCGCCCCTTATGACATGAATATTCCGTTTTCATAAATTTATGAACATTTTGTGTCTATGAATTAAGAATCAATTGGTGGTAAGCTTCCAACAATTGCGAGAAATAAATTTTCGAAGCTATCTTAGTAGTGGAACAATTCAGCTTGCTCTCGGAAGGAAACAGTTTTTATAAAACATCAATTTTGTACATCTTCAGAATGTAAATTTTCCAAATTCGTTTTTAATTAGATTTTTTTGGTTCCATTATGCCTTCACATCGAATAGGCTTTAATAATTTAAATAAAAAATTATGTAAGAGAGTCAAACTTTTTTTCCGTGAGGGTTTTCAATATCAATTTTCCGAAAAAGGCCTCCTATTAAAATGCAGAAAATATTATGCCCGTGAAAAAAGTACATATAAACTATTGTTTAATTTTACTAAAATGATCTTTTTTCTTATTTCTCTTTCTTTTCCCAGAAGCTATTTTGATTTAAGACAGCTTTATTCACAGTCGAAATTCGTGAAATATTTTCTGTCGCATTTAATTTCTTTTTAACCTTCCGATAAAGGAAGTAATCAAACTTCTGGGATTTCATTAAATTCATAAAATTGATAAGAATTTGTGCGAAAGAAATATTTGTTAGCTATATGAGAAACATATATTATTTTAATGTTTTGTTTTACGTTTGAAAAATAGAAACGTCATCAAATGACTATCATATGTCAGTCCATGTTATGCTCCTATTGGTGAAATAGCCATCCCATAAGGATCAGGGTGATTGCAGTAGCTTTCGTTAATCCGGAAAAGCTGAACCAACAAGCTAGGAATTTATCGATTTTCAGAAAATAACGATTTACAAAATAACTACTCTTCCGATAAGTCGCCTCAGCTTACGCTCCTTTTTAGGTTCTCAGGAATTTATGTTTTCACTTCCTATTCGATAATTCTCTCCAATTAATTCTTCGATTAGCGATCCATTTAAATTCTGGTAATTCTTGTAGGACGAGAAAGATTTCTTTTTAAGTAATCTTAGGTACTTTATGAAATTTTACGAAAACATTTGTAAGCCGTTAATAATTTTCATTATTTAATTCCGCTTAGCGAGAAAAAAACAATTTTTTTTAAATTATGTGCCTAATAGGGCAGAGTGAAAACACTAAAATTAATCGAATCGTTTCAGCTTGGAGAAATTTTTTGTGTGTATTGTCATCTGAAAAAGTACAAAAAGAAAAATTTTCAAATCGGTGAATATCTTCTGTTTGGTTTTTGTATTTGAAAATTTGAATTTATGAAAAATTAAAAAAAAATTCCTATTGGTTAAAAAATTATGGCCAATTTTTCGTATGTAAAGTTGTTGCTAGTGAAGAGTTATGAACAATTATAAATTAAAAAACAATTTTTTCGTTTAATTTACAATTTTTGGAAAGTGTGCAAAAACATGTTTTTTTGGCTTGAATAATTGTTTTAGCTTGAATCAAAGAAGCATGTTAATATTTATTCATTATTTTTTTTTCGTGGTTATTAAAACGTTTCAAAATCGCAAAAAATATTTAAAATTTAAAAATTCCTAAATCATAAAAAAATTTCTGGAGAAGCAGAATGACAACATGCCTTTAGTTCAAGCTGAAGAAATTTCAGATCCGGACATTCTATTTCTTCCAAAATGTGTGCATATGACTCAATCCAAACCCACATGTTTTTTTCACATTTTCCAAAAATTCTAAATTGAACAAAACATTTTTGTGTATTTCTAATTCGTTATTGTTTCTAACTGGTACAAACGGAAACTGTAAAAAATTCGCAATAATTTGTTAACTAATAGGATATTTTTGTTGAATTTTCAAATGAAAACCCCGAACAGAAGATGTTAACGGATTTCAAAATTTTTGTACTTTTTTTCGGATGCTAATCTATAACTTTTGTTAACTGGGCCAACAAGTGTTTATTAATTTTAGTACTTTCAGTTCGCCCTAGTGCCTAATTGTTATACAAACTATGTATTGCCTTCAATTATTTCAAACAATAGCTATTCATTTATTCTTAGAAATGAATTTTTGTGTTAAGCACATGGATCAAATTTGGATCAGTGTTTCTCTGCGGTGTTAATTTATATATAATAATTCCTTTTTAGATCCAAATGTGTATTTTAATATATAATGAACCAGTCGCATGAATCACATTACAAATAATTTACATATTTATACAAGCAAAACCGCTGATCTACATTTGGAACCCCGATCCACATTTGGTTCCTCTGCCTCATCATTTGAGAAAAAATGAATTATAGAATTGAAGGAATTTCTGAAATACTGAAATAAGAAAAAAGCATTGAGTTTACTCTTAGTTATTTATTTATTATAGATTAATTTTATTCTTTGTATACGAAATCGAACTTAAGAATATTTAAAAAAATTAGTTTTATTAAATTGATAAAAACAATATTGTGTGATTTCAAACATAATTCAAGGAAATATTGATTGAAGGACAAATAATTTTATGGCGCTATTAAATATTGTTAAGAAACCCGATCTTCTTCGAACCAAAAATATATCTAAAATATGAAGTATTACGCGTCGTAGATATAAAGTTAATTTTTGAAAAATGGTGAATAAGTGTTGATATTTGTATAATAATTAGGTATATGAAGTTTACAGTAAATAATTTTGGACATTATTATTAATTTAACGAATAACAATTTTAAACTTCAACGAAATTGCTAAAGGAAAACGATAAAAAAAAAATTCGATCGTTGTTTGAAATTTTTTTTTAGAACAAAAATTTTTTATTCTTCAGTTATATTTTTATATATTTCACACTTCAGATTAATAAGAAGTTTTGATAATCAACTTTATGTATTAGCCCATCTAAAAGGAAAAAATTTATATAAGCCCTCTATCGATACCAGCAGATTACTTTACTCATTGAAAAAGCATAACTACAATTATGAAAATTTTGTTTCTATTAATTGAGAAACCATTAGAATCAAACTTCAAACAATCGCGATGAATAAATTTTTTAAGCCTTTTAGTGCAGCAATTCAGATTGAGCACGTAAGGAAACAGTTTTTATAGAAAATCCATTTCGCACATCTTCAGAATGCAAGTTTGCCATATTTGTTGTCAAGTTTAGTTTTTTGGTTCCATGATGCCTTCTCATCGAATCGGTTTTCATGATTTTACTATTTCAGATCAATTTCAAGTTTTCAGACCAATAGGAATTAAATGAATATATTTACAACTAAGTGAACATTGTCAAGATTCGCGATAGTCTGAATCGCCGCCAAGTACAATAGAAAAACTACCGAAAATCCTTATCTGTAAAAATCATCAGTTTAAAGTTTTTTTATATGTTTGGCTCAATTTCCAACTGATTTCAATGGAACTTGGCAGTTTACGGTTTGACAATTAAAAAAGAAGTTTAATTCTGATTATATGTTACCATTTTACCTTCTAAATGGCCCAATTGGGTCGCGGGGAATGTAATTGAAATAAATATGTTACGCACTTAGAAATGGTTTGATTAAAAGAAAACAAAAATACCATAAAAACAACCAACTTTCGACTTGTGTCAACCTAAAAAATGTTAACAATTTTCTATATCTTGATTAGCTTTTTGACATTTTGCGTATTCAGTGGAAAAAATTAAAATTTACAGGTGACGTGAATGATAAAATTTTGAAAACTATTTAAAACTCATTATTAAAATTGGGTGTCTATTGTTTGGATAAATTAGGCTATAGAGGTGAGCAAAGATGTAAAATTTGATTTTCTTATTTATTCTTACTTCTTGCTTATTTATCCAAACGCTTCGCCTAAAATTTGACCTAGAAATCTACGGCAACATATATTTTCGATATGTATTCAGAAATAGACGATATCCTTAGTAATTAAAAACTTTATTATCAATATTTCATATAAAAAATGGCTTTTTCACCTGTGCTCACCTCTATAAACTAATCTGTCCAGTCGATTGGCACCAAATTTGAACGAGAAGTTCTATAACAACATATTAAAAAAAAGTCTATATCTTGATTAGTCCGCTAAGATTTGGCGCATTTAGTGTGAAAAATTAAAAGTCAGAGGTTGAAATTCAATGGATTTCATGGGAAGCCAATTTGACAGATTTATATAATTTTTTTTTATAAGATCTTAGAAAAAATTAGGTATCAGTTTATTTCGGTAATTCTATCCACCCTTAACATTTTAACGGCCTATAAAATTTAAAGTATTTTTTTTTAATTACAAAATAAAAAGAGCCAATTACAATTACATGAATTTTCAAAATGTAAGTTGACCAATGAATTAAAAAAAATCATATCAAAGTATATTTTAGACTATATTTTTCATAAAGTACCTTATAGACATTTTTAAAATAATTTTAGAGAGCCATTTTAGATATAAAATTTACCGGGATTGAATGTATAATATTGGCTTTAGAATTAAAGCTCAGAAATTAGTCATTAACATTTTTTCTCACACCAAATAAGGAGAGTAGGATTGAAAAAAAAAATAATATTGCTTCTACACTTTGTACCGAGTGAAGAAAATGTTAAATCTGAATTATTGAAATTATAAAGTAATCTCTATCCAAAAGGTACTGGAGACTTTTGGAGTAAATTCCTAATTTGTTTTTTGTCTTCGACAAATTTATGACTATTGTTTTTCACTTGCAAATTAAATCCTGCCCTCTTTATTCGAGGAAAAACACACTTTCATGTTCGAAAGCTACTTAATCCGCTGAAATCATAAATTTTGTTCTATGCGAAAACCTGGCGAATATTATTATAAAATAATTTCTTAAATGCCTACCTTTTTTATTTCTGAATTGACTACTTGGTAGATGAGCGCAGTAACGTGATTGGATGAAGTGATCACGTGGCGACAATACTGACAGGTCGGTGCCTCGACGGGAATGTGACTGAGCCTGAGCTTGCAAGCACGCGACCACTTTATATCCTGGCTGCAAACTATATAGGATGAAAGTTGGTGGAGGTGGTAGAGAGAGAGCCCATAGAAAGTGGACAGCCACCCCTCCTTAGCCCGAAGCAACAGGATACAAGGATAGCAAAGGGGATGAGGATTTTAAATTGCCCCTGTCTCCCTTTCAATCTTACATTAACAAAAAATTTGCCCCTTAACTTTTTTCTTTCTTTTTTATATCTGTCTAGATTGCCTTTCATCTTGACCAGAATAAAAGGAGAATCAGACATTAAAAGATATAACCTAAATAAAAGTTTACTCAAATTGACCTGAGACATAGATAAGTCTTTAATTTCAATAATTGTAGATGAGAGAACTGGGGTACAATTTTTAGCTTTAGAAAAAAAAACTAAATGATCAACTGAAACTTGTAATATTACGAAAGACGAATTGGTACAAAATAAGTTTTAGTTCAGAAGAAAAACAATGTATATTATTCTAAAGTCTAGTTTCTCAAGCACTTAATTTTTAGGGTTTCACACCCCCTGGCTGATACTCCCATACTCCCTTAGGACCTTCGCCTATTCCACCCCCCATTCCTAAAGACATCCAAATCCAACCGGACCCCCTATCCCGCGGAACCCACTATCTTACCGAACCCGACCCATCTATTGGGATCCCCCATCCCTTATGACCAGCTATCCCTCAGGATTCCTAACCTATCCTACCCCCTATTCCTAGGGACTTTCCAATTCACGGGACTCCTTATCCCGCAGGACCCACCCTATCTTTCGGGAGCTCATATATACCTCGGGAACGCCCATCCCTTAGGAACACCTATCCTTCAGGACTTCTTTATCCTGTGAACATCCACCCATATCACGGGAAGCATTTTATCCCCCACCTATCCCACCTCCTACTCCTATGGACTTCCAAATCCCAAGTGGGGCACCTATTTCGCGAGACACACTATCCAATGAGAACCTCCCTTTCTGTCATGACCCCCTCCCTTAGGTTAGGAATACCTGTCCCTCAGAGCCCCTCATCCTACGAAACTTCACCTATCCCATGAACCTTTTATCCCTCAGGATTCCCCACCGATCCCACCCCCTATTCCTCCAGACATCACAATCCAACAGAACCCTCTATATCCACCGAAATCCTCTATCTCACACAGGGCCGCATTTAGGGGTGAGGAGGCCCTAGGTCCGGTTAAAATGTGGGGGCCTTTTGTAATTCCTTCCTGCCTTCTAAAAAAAAAAAGAAAAAGTTCATTGAAGTAGGAGCCGATGTAGAAGTGTGTACATGTCGCAGCGATTTTGATTTACCGACTAGTTACATTTGCGGGGGCCCTGGGGCCATGGCCCTGCTGGCCCCGTGCTAAATTCGGCATGATCCCACGAGACCCACTATCCCAAAGAACCCATTGTGTTTATCGGGACCCCTCACCCTCGAAACTCCAGCTATCCCAAGGGAGGGATTTTATCCCCCACCTATCCCACCCCCTATTCCACCATAAATCGAAGGTCGTTTTTTTTCACTGTAAAATGAATTTTTGAATAGTCCTTATGTTCCAAAAAGAATTCCCCAGGTTTTAATCGCAAATAAAACTTTTGTTGTCAAAGTTGTTAACAATTAAAATTTAATGTTCGAATCTGATCAACATTTTTCTCGTGAACAGCTAAATGGATTTTTACGATTCTTACGTTGAAATTTTTGTTTAAAAGTGTACTTTTGTTCCCTTAAAAGAAAGTTTTTTACATGTTATTCTACATTCTCTACGCAGACATATTTTTAGTCAGATTTCCTTGAATATCGTATTCTTTTGTTTTCAAATGACCTGTGTAGTGAATTTTTTTGTTGCTTTTTATTACTGTTACAGGTAAATCTCTTTTGAAATTTCCAACAATGGTCCGCCATCATGTTCACGTTCCATTTTCCTTGATATCTACGTGCGTTCCATTTCTCGGATGTCTTGATGATATGAGTCACCCTGCTCTTCACTGTAGTCACCTAAATTTCCTGGAAAGTAGTCAATACGTGAATCAAGGAAATGCAATTTTAATTTCATCAAGCATCCTAATAATGTACAACATACTCTGAGTTCAATTTCTTTAAAAACAATTGATATCTTTTTCAACAAATTCAATGTTTTTATATTCAGATGAAAAAATTCTGGAATGTACGTTTTTGATAAAAAAATGCAACGTAAGAATCATCAAAATCCGTTCAGCCGAACATAAGGGTTATTAAAAAATGTATTTTTGAACGAAAAAAAAAGACTTTCGATTTATGGTGGCCTACTTGGGATAATTTGACCTAAACTAGAAATTCAAACTCAAATAAAAAAAACTAGTAAGCAGAAAATTCCAATCAATGCAGATTTTGACTATGCTTAATCAATATTACAATGCTATATCACGACTATCTTCGATTAAGTTCAAATCAAAAGTACTTGCACATTCAGTTTCTCTTTTATACGTGTTTCAGTGATGGCTCCCAGTTATTTTAAGCTAAGAAAGAAAAAAATCGTACTACGCGTTTTCGAGAAAAAAGATTTTTTTATATTTAACAATTGAAAATCTGATTTTCTTCGAACACGATGCAAAATATGAATAGTAGTTAGTAGTTCAAAATTGTTCAGCTTCCTGAAATCTATTAATAAATCTTACCCTTTCCAGATGTTTAAATTGTGTAATTCAATAAATTTTTTCCAAAAATATAGAAAAAATCGATAAAAATCGTCTGAAATAACATTTGGTTTAACGAGCTTTAACATTTTGTTTTTAAGAACTGACAATGTAAAGAACATGCTCTAGGAGATTGTTAAGGTTCTTGAGCTTCAAAGTAAAGAAAAGTGGGGGTTTATCTCTAAAATTAAAGAAATATCATTTTTACCGATTCAAAATCTAATTTTTCTCGAAAACGAAGCAAAATAGGAATAGCAATGCATGAATCAAAATTGTTCCTTTTACCGAAATCTATGAAAATGTACCCTTGCCAGATATATATCTTTTGTGTTTTAACAAAAGTTTTCAATAAAAAAATATCAAAAATCAATCAAAGCGACTAAAATAGCATTTAGTTTGACGAAATTCAAGATTTTATTTTTAAAAACATTTTCCTTGTTTTAGTTGAGTATCAATATACTCAACTGAAAAAAAGGTTAGATACCCATTTTCTATGTGTTTTAATACTCTATGATTGCATTCTTCTAATTACTTAAAACGCGTCAGGCGACATATTTTTATAACTTAAAATATTTAACTTTTGTTATGTTAATCAAAAGTTCCTATTTTCTGTGTGATTATTGTTAGTAAGTAAAAATTATATTTGTCAGATAAAACATTTTGCAATTTGAAAATTCATTTCGAACTTTTAAAGGGAAAGCAGTTATCGTACTGAAAGCGTTTATTTCCACAGAGATTATTCGATATTACAGATCTAAACTCATTAATTAACACTAGATAACCCTCAAAGGTTTTACGTACCCACATACTTCAAGCCTGGCTTACTGTTCCTGTCAAGTTTAATGGAGCTCGTTAGTGGTTTTAAATGCCAGGAGCATGTAATGAAAAACAGGTTACAAATTACAGATGCTATTAATAATATGTCGTAAACAAGATGTAAAGTAATTTTTAACATATTGTTTAGGTTTTCGTAGTTCCGGGCAGAAACACTTATAGTTTCGGTCGGGTGTCTGTCCGTCCATCCGTCCGTCAAACTTTTTCCAAGAAGGGGAAGTGAGGGGAACTCCTAAAATACAACTCACAAGGGGTGGAAAATTAGGGGAAATGAGTGGGGAAGTAAGGGGAAATGAATGGTGGGAAGTAGGGTACGTGAGAAAAAATGAAGTTGGGGGAAGTGGGGTAAGTGGAAAGTGATGTGAAGGGGAATAGGAGAGGAGAGGGGAATCTGGAGGAGTAGGGGTGGCTACGAAACCCTTTTTTGTAGGCCCAATGCGCCTATTTTGACTAATTTGTCATTTATTTAGGACTGTGTATAGTCGTCTCGAAAAATTGGGGGAGTTGGAAAAGGGGATGAACTAGACGTTCCGACAATTCGGGACGACTAGCGATGCTTATGAAAAATATTGAACTAGTTATCCCGAATTTCGGAACAAAGAGATACTTCGTTTATCTAAACTAATTTCATTTTAAGGCCTAAAATGTAGCATAGTCAGCTAAATACTCTTTGTGTAGTCCAGATTTAAAAGTATTTAGTCCGAAATCAAACTTTCTTAAACTGAATCAGTGAAATTGTCACTGGGCAGATTTTTTCTATATAAGTGTATCTGAAAAATAGTTTTAATTTTTGAAGAACCATTTAATGAAATAATAAACTGATAATAATTATTATTCATTACGAAGATATTACAAAAATAAAGTTTTGTCCCATACATTTGGTCCATTGTTTTCCCCTCAGCACTCAACGAAGTGAAGTTAGCTGGTGGTTGAAATGAAAATACCTAATGTCTTTGGCTAGGCTCTCATTCATTCTTGTGAGAATAAAGTGCGGTTTTTAAAAGTTAATTTTGCAAAAGTTAGCCCAAAAATGATGCATGATAAGATTGATAAGTGTCATACCTAACCAGCTGACATGACGGGCGACTATACGTACGACCAGATGACTACTGGTACTAAGTGTACTTCACTGATTAAAACAGCGGCGGAATTCTACTAGTGAACCCGTGAAATCTCACTGATAGTTAGCTAAACACTTCTGGCTGCTTCAATTAATAAGATTTCAGTGAGATTTCAGTGAGATTTCACTGGATCATTGTAAGAGAGAAAAGTGCAGTGAAAAAATAACTTTCTTTTTAAGCAAAATTTTCAGTTATCTAACATAATATTTTTAAAGTATTACAAATTAACTTAAATGTTTATTTAAACTATTATTCTATATTCTATTAATTATCAAAATGTTAATTTTTTTATTTAGCTCAAAAAGAAAATCCAACTTTTTTTGTTGTGCTAATTCTTTTTGGTCGAATAGTCAATTATTATATTTCTTGTTGAGAATTCATCTTTTTTGGTTGAAATTTTTATTATTTGGTTGAAAATTTTCAAATTTGGATGAAAATTCAACAATTTTGTTCAAATATCCTTTTTGGTTAAAAATTCAACTATTTGGTAGAAAATTGAACCATTTGGTTAAATATTAACTTTTTTGTTTGAAATTCAATTCACTATTTGGTTGAAAATTAATGTGTTTTTGTTGAGGATTTAACTATTGAAAATTCGTCTTTTTTTTAATTTAACTGTTTTTTATTTAAAATTTCAATATCTTTTGGTAGAAATATCAGCTATTACATTTTTCGTTGAGAATTCATCTTTTTTGGTTGAAAATTCAACTAGTCGGTTAAAAGTTAAACTAATTTGTTGAAAATTTATTTTTTGGTTGAAAATTAAATCCAACTGAAAATTTAACTATTCCAGTTTTTGTAGAAAATTTATCTTTTTTAGATAAAAATTACTCTTTTTAGTTTAAAAATATATCTCTTTTGGTAGAAATTTCGTCTTTGTTGGTTGAAAATGCAACTGTTTGATTATAATTAATCTGTTTTGGTTGAAGAATTTGACTATTTTTTATCAAATTTGTTCTTTATTTGGTTGAAAATTGATTTTTTCAACTGCAAATCTAACTATGTAAAGTTAGTTTTTATGCAATTAAAAAAAAAACAGTTATTATTAACACAATCATTATCAAATTATAATTAGAAATTCTAGACTGTTTTAAATTTTTCAGTCAAATTCAATGATTTAAATATGTATATTCTCTTTATTTGATATTGTGAAAATGCATTCCAATGAATAATTAGTAAATGCACTGGTAATCGTCTCTGCATTAGTTATCGTCAGATGGCCCAATATTTTTTGTATAACAAGACTCGCTCTTGCCGCGTGTGATAAAAAAATGTGATTTTAGGTAAGTTTGAATATCCGTTTATGAAATTAGTATATTTTGCTCGTGCTAATACTTTGTTACATGCCTGACGATTACTAACGCATTTGCAAAATTGGAATTTTAATCGTGAATAAAAATTGACTCCAATCAAATATCATGTGAAGTGATCAAAGTTGAGTTTTTCTATATCTGCTTTACTCGGTTAAGCCCTTTGTGAGAATAAGAATTGTGTTTTAGATACAATTATAAGCATTTTTAATTTCCAATTTGGCTTAAGGTGACGATTACTAGTGCATTTACCTTATTGTGCATCGATTTAACAAGATCAATTAGTTAACGATGTACGTAAAACCATCTAATGTCAATTACATCGTCGTTATCCAATGTTTTTATTGTACGAAACATTGATATCGTGGATTCACAACTTTGTATTTTATAAAAGTATTCTCTCAAGATTTACGATCACACATATTCTTTAAAAACCCCAAATATTTAATAATATTTGAATAATACAATATTTTGACATTTTTCTCGACATTATGTACGTACACGTTTTACCGGGACATTCCAGGCACCGGGAATTTCCGAGATGAAGCCGACATAGAGGATATAACTAAAGATTTCGACTTTAGATGACCAGAGTAGACAATTTCAGTTTCCGACAACCTACATTCTACCTAGAGTTTATGACATCCTAGAAATTCAGAGACAACAGCTAATTACAAAAGTGCTTCCAGCGTAATGAGTTATTTAAGAAAATTTATGAATTTCATGTGCATCGTATACATTTAAAAGAAAGTTTTTTCATGCTGAATTCATTATGCAGATTAGCGATTTTTCTCGAAAATTCATGATGTGATAAATAATTTTGAGAAAAATAGATTCTTGTACTATTTCGGTTTTGGGGCAAATATAAACATTTACATTACACTAGAAAACCTGACATGTATATATTTGCAGGAAATTGTAAATGACCGTAGATGCTTGCTAGTGATTTCTGAGTGATTTTAGGTGACTTCAAGTGAGCTTAGATGATTTCAGTTGACTGTCTTGATTTCACGTGATCACGTGGTAAATTCAGCTTGAGGGGTTACAGTTGATTTTTGAATGATTGCTCGTGACTCATGATTTATTGTGACTGCAAGTTATTTGAGGTGATTACAAGTGATTTTATGTGATTACTACTTGTTTTAAGAGGTTAGAAGTGATTTAAAGCGAGTGCAGGTGATTGCAGCTGACTGAAAGTAATAAATGTTTATTGCAAATGACTACAACTGATTGCAGGCGAATGCACGTAATTGCAGTGGATTTTACGCAATCGCAAGTGACTGAACTGTTATGTTAAACAGGATTGCTACATGTCACGGAATTCTGGAAAGTCAGAGAATATAAAACTGATTAGGAAGAGTCAGGAAATGCCAGGGAAATCCTGAAAGAGTCAGGGAATTTTCGATAAACTGAAGTTGAAGTTGGAATATTAAAAGTAAGGTGCGATCCTTCTGCATTCTCTATAACTAAATTAATTGTAAAGAAAAAGAGAGGGTGAAATGCTACCCCGGACGTAATAGATTTAGAAAAGAAAATTTGTTAGTAACAAGTAAGTCTTAAAAGCCCATATTTTTTTTTGTTCGACTCCCCTTGAAAACATGCCATTGCATGCAAGTGAAGCAGGCGTAAAGTGGCCGCTTCCAGCCCAGTGACGCTTGCATCTGCTCACTCCGCCGGCGCCGACATGAAACTTTACGCCCGCTACATGAAACTTTACGCCGGCTACATAAAACTTTACGCGTGCTACACATACACTGCACCACGCAAGTGAGAATATGGAGGAAATTATCTTTATCTTAAAAAAAAATGGTATCGCTGGACCCCACAGTCTCCCTTCTGCAAAGTACGCTATTTCTTCCTTTCACTTATAATCTAAAATTATTGTCAAGTATACCAAACATCCTCTATCTGCTTCATATGCTTGTTTTCAAGGAGGGTAGGACAAAAAGTATCGTGTGTTTCAATACGTAAGTATCGCTCGGGCGGCACATTCACACTCGTCAAAATAGCCTTCCTTTACCCCCTCGATGGGCAATGTAATATCAAATATTTATACGAAAGAAATCACTTTTTTAAGTTTGAAGAAAATATTGTTTAAATTCAAAATAACAATAATTCAAAAAAGTACATGTTTCTGGATGAAAACTTTTGGTTGAACATGTACATAGTATTTTTTTTAAATTGCAATAAATATTCTCAAAAATCGAACTGTTCCTTTTTAACAATTTTTGTTAAACTTCGAGATAAATTAGTGCTGATTTGAATCCTGCAAAGTTTGATTGGAAAATATTATTAGATTTGAAGAAAACTTAGGGAGATATTTTTTCCATTTGAGGTGCACGTGTGTTTACATTATTTTTTTTATACGATTTTTATTTTAACTTCAAACAATAATTCAATTAAATGCAAATATTAAACGAAAATTTCTTTGATATAAAGATATGTTATTATCGTATTTTTAATAAATAAATAATATTTATTGAGAAACAATTTTTTTAATTATTAATATTCTACAATTTTATAATCAAGTAATATTCCAGTTCGGATATTTTATAATTAGGCAATTTTATGTCGGGGCCGGCGCTATACATTTGGCCGCCCTTGTGCAAAACATTTTTTCCGCCCCTCCCCCTCCCTTATCCTTTTCTTAAAAAAAGGAGGAAAAGATTACTCAAACATTATTTATTTACATTATTATTATTAGACACATTATTTACATTATTGAGGGGAGAGATTTGCTCGCCTTGCTTTAATCTGGGCAAATTCTACAACCAGTTTAGACACATCCAATAAATTCGTAATCGCTCGCTCAATTGATATCATAGTCAAGTTTGACAGTCTCTTTTCCGCCATTGCTGTTCGCAAGTAGTTTTTCATTATTTTTAATTTTGAAAAGGATCGTTCTGCGCTTTCGACAGATGCAGGCAAAGTGTTTAGAATACGGTTTGTTATAAACGTGTTTGGAGACACGAGATGCAAGTTTTCTTTTAGTATGAACGTCAAAATTTCATATTTCAATCCATATTTTCGAATTGCTTCATAAATTCAAGCCGCTCTTGAGTAGTAGGGCTATGGGGAAACGAGAACGAATTCCGAGAGATGGCGCCACCGTTGATACGCCCCTGAACACCAACAGATGGCGCCACCAACAAAGGGTGGGTTCTGTTCCATGCTAAGTTACCGCCAGTCGGTAAGTCGCCTCGGTCGGTAATGCAGTTTCCTAATGTGACAACAGATGGCGCCACCGTCGGTATTATCATCAATCGATAATGCAGTTTCCTAATGTGACCACAGATAGCGCTACCGTCGCAAGTTACCGACATTTGGTATATTATCAGTTGAATCCCTGCTCAGTTAGCATTATAAGATTCGGTTCTGTGCTGAGTGACCATTGATCGGCAAACCAATTCATTAACATCAGTCGGTAAAAGAGGGAGGTCGGTAACTTTTTATATGAGCATTTTTCTATATGTCGGCAAGGTAGGGAACAATGTGACCATCAGTCGGTGAGACAGGGAGGCTGGTAACTTTTTATGTTATCATTTTACCATCGGTCGGTAAGATAGGGAACAATGTTACCATCAGTCGGTAAAACAGGGAGGTCGGCATCTTTTAATATTAGCATTTTTCTATATGTCGGTAAGGTAGGGAACAATGTTACCATCAGTCGGTAAAACAGGGAGGTCGGTAACTTTAAATATTATCATTTTACTATAGTTCGTCTTACTATAGTCGCGTGTAAATAACTGATGACGTCACTCAGTACTCCATGGTTAGATTTTCTCAAAGATTTGGCGCATGTGCAATAGAATATAAAAAATAATTAAACCAAGATAAATGTAATTAAATTAAGGAAAATATTAATTTAGGTAAAAATAATTAATAAATTAAATAATAAACTAATTTATTTATTTACCTATTCTAATAGGATAGGGAATTATGATTAAATGCACATAGTTTTATTCGTTTAATCTAAATTTGCATTCAACAACAATCTTTAACTATTTGCTTACCTTTCTTTGCATGTTTTTATGCTTAGCTTAATTCACTTATGTATATGATAGCATACCTAAATCTAACTATAGTAAATAAGAAAGACAGTATTATATATATTCATTATAATATGATTTATTGAGTCATCTTATATACAGTTTAAGATACATGCTTTAATTCTATATTATTAAAAGGTCTGCCAATATATCACTATAATTTAAAGACTGCGCAAAGAAAATATATTCTATTGCGCATGGGTCATATACAAGAAAAGAGAAAACTTATATTTATGAAAAAAAAATTGAAAGTGACTTAACTATTTTATTTAAAATTAATCAAATTAAGTTAAAACTCTTCACTACTCCCACTCTAATTTAGAGACTGCGCAAAGAAATATATTCTATGGCACATGCGCTAAAGACAAGGAAAGAGAAAAGTTACATTTATGAAAGAAATTGAAAGTGACTCAATTATTTTAATTAAACTAATAAAATTAGGTTAAAAATAATTAAATTATCTTAGAACTAATAGGATAGGAAGTATATTCACATATTTCTTTCCATTTAAAAACATTTATTCATCGAAAAAACTTAACCTAGTTTCACAAAAAAATTCTTAACCTAGTTTTTTAAATATAGATTTCACATTGATTATAAAAATCTGCAAGTGTAGTGTTGTCAACTTCATCTACACTTGTCGATACATTTGTCATTGATGATTTATTCAAAATCCATTTTCTGAGAATCATAACGTTATTTACTGCACAATTGTCACTGTGTTGAGTATGGTGTGAGCATACAGGCATACATGATTTTAATTGAAGTTCTTTTATAGAAGGGCAGCTAAA
>JAABKJ010006085.1:0-22322 GCA_011634705.1 Andricus grossulariae | reverse complement strand
TCCAGTTGCGTCGGGATTGGTTGCTTTAAGGAACCATGATCGTAGCTTCCGGAGCCTAAAACTTCTCTCATAATAAAATAATAATAAATTTAAATTTAAGTGATATAAATGTAAATAATTAGTTATTAATAATCATAGTATTAATATTATTCTAAGAACGGGTGATAATAAATAAAATATATAATTTGAATTTTTAATGAAAAATAATTCTGATCAAAATAATTTAATTGCATCTCTAAACGGCTGTATAACTAACTAATTAATTAATTAATTAATTAATTAATATATAGATTTCTAAATGATTGTATTCCTATGAAATTTTATTTATTATGAAATATTTTTATTTGTTTAGATAAAATTTTTATTATTAATATCATATGAAAAATTATATATATTTAATTTCTAAAATGAATACATTTATCTGTCATAATAATTAATGACTGTTATTATTATTAGTTTGGGTTGAGACCGTGACAGCCCCTGATGCTTGGGTAATCCCGTTGCGTCCCCTTGTGAGCCTAAGCATGACCCCAAAGCCCGCTCCATACGGAGAGGTCTGCAGCCACGCTGTTGGCTGATATCTCTGACTAACTGATGCAGTCATTGCCTGTGAGTTTTAGACGTTTCCCCGCAATCGCAGGGCAGTGATAAAGGATGTGAGTAGCTGTCTTATTACCCTTTCCACACAGACGACAGAGGGGACTTTCCGCAAGCCCTATCTTATATCTGTGATATCCGAGGTTCCCATGTCCTATAAACATTTCTGTTAGGACTTTGATTTCATCAGGGTTGTTTCCAAAGTCAGATATCACTTTTCCAATTATTGGATCTTATAGTTTATAAAATTCGAATTTTAAAAACGCACATAAAATATTTTTCACATGTTGTTCACTATCTTTAATTTAATGTTGAAATATGAATTTTCTATCACGATGCCGATTGGAGGACCCCTCTGACGTCAAAGGGGTCGGATTTTCGACCAATCACAGCCTACGTGTCAGTAATTCTGAAATATGTTTTTCTGCGTCAATGATTTTTTTTTGGTTATGTGCACGTTAAAGACAGAAGCTGAAAAATATTGTTAAAAAGATGATAAAGGAGGGTTTCGTGAAAGCCAATAGCGGAAATCTACTGGAAATAGATATATTTATGGTATCGGAGTATTTTAAGAGTAATTGTGACCTCGCAAGTGCACAAATACGAGATATAAAACTAAAGCGGTAAACGCATTTATAAATATATTATTTCTGACAATTACTGTAAAATTATAATTTGTCATAATTGATCAAACTTCTTAACACGTCAATTTTGTATTTAATATTTAAAATAGTTTTGTCCATTTATGTATGTTGGTATTCTCAAAAGATTTCACTTGCTAGCTTATAGGTTATGTTTCGCCACTGTGATATAGAATCTACTGTTATTGTCAAAGAAAAAAATACTTTTTTGCACAAATCTTCAAAATTCAAATATCACATTAAGAGAACTTTGTTTGTCAAATAAACGTTAATAAATAAAGCTATCAAAAATAGTCAGAACTTACACCAGACCGCAGCCTAACCTCTTTATGCTCTTTATCATAAGTTTCGTTAGTTGTCATCAAAGCCAGATCGTAGCATTGATAATTATGAGAACCTCTGAGTCATGTGACACTCACGTGACACCAAATTGAATCAGTGTTTTCCCGCCTTCAATTTTTAATAATTTTTTTCTGCTGAACGTCTCAACAGAAAAAAAATTCAGGACGCACATTGAGTTTAGATTAAAATTGTGTATTAAAACATTATTTTATCTAAAATTGTGAAACAACTCTTTTCTCCCAAGCTTGAGTATTTCCCTTGCTCGGTTAGAGTTAAGCTTTGAGCCCAAAAGTGTTTTGGCCTGTCTGCAACCAGAGACCAAAGCCCACTCATTCTGTTGTTCCTTAGTCAGCCAACTGTCAATTTCTTCAGTGACTGACCTACTGAAAATACCTACAACTGGCTCGGGTCCAGTAAAATTTCTTTTTGCTGATAGTTTGGCTGGCCTATCCGATATCTCATTGCCCTTGATACCTCTGTGTCCAGGGATCCATAGCAGAGTAACTCGGTTTTCCGTCGCTAACATATTTAGTGCCTCAAAGCATTCCCATACTAATAGCGACGTGGTCGTTGTTAAATTCCAGGCCAACATAGCAGCACTGCTGTCTGAGCAGGTACGGATATTTCTTTTGGTGGCATACTCTTTTGCCTTGTAGGCGCACTGGAGTATGGCCATAATATAACTGTGGCGTAGGCCCCCAGTGCCATCGTGGGTGTCGACTTCGAGACACCAGTGACGCCTCTCAAAATCAGCCCCCTGATCCTTTCCAGTCGAGACTTCACAGTGGACAGCTCGACCCTATTCCATTATACCACCGCCGCATAGGTTAGCCTGGATCGGAAGATCGCTGTGTAGATCCTCATAAGTGTCTCCGGTTTCAAGCCCCAGCTTATCCCTGTGGCACTCCGACAGAGCCATAGAGTCGCTACTAGCTTCTTGCACTTGTTTTCCAGGTGCTCGTCCCATAACAGCTTCTTATCCAGAATGACTCCTAGATATTTACCTCGTTCTTTGATTTCCAGTTGTTGACCTCCAAGTTTCAGTGTACTCGTGATTCCCCACTTATATCTCCGGGTATAAACAACCGCGTCTGTCTTACTCGGATTGACCGATAATCCAGTTTTCTTGCACCATGAATCCACCGTCATCAGTGCTTGCTGCATTACTCCGAAGAAGGCATCCAGATGCTGACCGCGCACGATAACCAGTATATCGTCCGCATAGCCTATGACGTGGTGGCCCTGACTCGAGAGTGGATTCATTAGTAGTTCATCCACTACTAAGCACCACAGCAAGGGCGAAAAAACTGATCCCTAAGGACATCCCGAGTCAACGGTTCCACGTAAAGTGGTATCGCCCTTAGTCGTAGTTAGATTCCTGTTGACCAACATGTGGTACGTCCATTCCACGACTGCATTAGGTACAACATGTGTGATCATGGTCGTCCCGATCATCTCTCCAGAGGTGTTATTGAAGGCTCCTTCGATGTCCATAAAGGTTCCAATAGCGAGGCCTTTCTCCTTCAGTTGTCCTTCATTCAGGTTTACTGCTCCGCTTAGGGCCGCCTCCGTCGAGCGACCAGCCCTATAGGCGTGTTGCTCCTTGTGAAGTGACAGAGTTTTGTGGCTTTCTGCATGACGTGGCACATTTTACGACATAAAAAGTGTTTTCGGAGGTCAAAAGTTTCTTCCGATGCTTGTGGAAAATTTTGTTTTTCTTTGGTATACCATCGTCTACTATAATTAAGGTATATTCATCTTACGTAAAAAAAGGTACAGAACATAAATGTGTTGTTAAATTTGCGATTTTCCTATGATTTTCAATGTTTGTCGGATGCCGATATAAAAAATTGACGCGTAGGGCCAAGTCGACACCGAGTACGTTACCATGCCCACAGGACACATACAGATATACAGTTATACATACAGATATATACATGCAGGCAGACAGACAGATACCTTTCTAAAAATCGTTTTCTCTGACCCAGGGGGTCTCAAAAAGTGCAGATCGACTTAGTTCCAGGCGGGTGTTGTCTTCGCCCCACGATTTTTCGCTCGACAGATTTTCCATCACTTCACTTTTTTTATAATAATTGATAGACAAATCATCGCACTTCAAAGTCTCAAGCAACATTTTGTAGCCAACTAAATTTTAGTTCCAACAATACCTAATACGTTTTCCAACACATTTAAAAAAATTAAAAAACAACTTGAAAAGAAAGTGTTGGCTTAGCCCCACTCTCCCCTTATAAATTAAGAGAGTTGAAGACCACTCATGCTTGAAATTAAAAAATTGCCATTGCAATAGATTTTAACCATTTTATTATTATTATTGAAACTAATATTAGAAGTCTAATATTAGAATGTTAGGCTTCTTCTTCATTCCAAGTATTTAAGTTCATAAAAAATAATATTTCCTATTGCACTTCTGTATTTTTAAACTTTAAATCATTTAAATAATAAAAAGAACAAATTTAAAAAAACTGGATTAAAAAAAAAAAAGAATCTTCGAACCAACTTCATGCTGCGAATACTAACTTGTCGATTATTATTGTTAATAATATTCAAATGAAAAATAACCCTTTGATTATATCAGATGCGATTCCAAAATTAATCTTTTTCTGAAGGCATTGCTAATTGATAGATATTTCACCTGATCTCATGAAATAAGAATCAAGTACTACTACTTTCAAATGTTTTTATATTAATATAAGTAATATTTTGAAATATATTGCAAGAAACTGCGACTTAAACCTTTGCCATATTTACCATTAGATGATGACAGTCAGTTCTGGCAACCTTATTTATAAAAAGGAACTAAATTAAATATAAAGTTTTTAAATGTGTGTGTGTGTTACGCGCATGCCTGCGCGTGAAACCTCTAGGATTTTGAAAAATCTCAACAATACATAACGAATACTGTTACTGATAGTTATAATTAATAGCTATTATTTTTAATAATTATTACCTAATCACATTTTGAGAAAGAGGTTATCCATTTGTTTTTGACTTCTCAATTTGTAGCGTTCATAGAACTGAGTCGTAATAATATACAAATAAAAAAATCACTTCAGCTCACAAATCTAATCTTTCACGAATTATCCAGATCGGGAAAAAGGACACTGCCCATATAAGCATGTTACATTAATTGTTCCTGAGGATGGAAACAGGTTTTTACTGAAAAGTTTTAAATACAGCTGTTTTGGGAATACAAGGAACAAAATAAACTTTGAAGCAAAATCTTATCTTAGTAAAAATTTAGAAATTAGAAGTGAAAAGTTACGTCGCCATGTCGAAATCATATTTGTTAATTTTTTGATTAAATAACGACAAGTAAGTGGTAAGCTACATCATGACATAATCACTATTTTGATAATATTACTAATAAAAAATTACTATAGATCATTTAACTTAAATATATAGGTATTGTTACTCATTATTCAGTTTAAGAACCTATGTATTTCAGGTCACTCTTCCCTGTATCAATATAAGATAGGAGAAATTCACATTTTAATTTTTACAGGAAAATAGAGCAAAACCATTGTTTACATTTAAATAAGCAAATATTAGACAATAAAATGCAGATTGCATTTTTTCATAACCTGTTACAGATTTTGAGTGGACATGAAGGTCCCGTCGCCAGTATAGCTTTCAGTCCTAATCCAACAAGTACATCATTGGCCTCAGCTTCTTGGGATAAGACTTTAAAATTATGGAATGCAATCGAAAGTAGTTCAACTCATGAAACAATTCAGTTGAACGCTGATGCCTTAAGCATCGTGTATAGACCCGATGGAGAAGAAATAGCTGTCGCTACGCTCGATGGCCAAATATCTTTTTTTGATTGCACGAGCTCAATGCAAACAGGCAACATCGAAGGGAGAACAGATCTTGGTAGTGGTCAATCTGATACAGATCTTATTACTGCAAAGAGGAGCAAAGAAGGAAAGTAAGTCTTTATTATGATTTTTACCCAAAGTACATATTGTTCAGTGTTTTAAGAAACTAGAGAAGTGGAAAGATTTCAGTTGAGGGATTTTTTGTTTTGATGAGTCCTTTACCATTCGTGATATTTATTACACATCATAATAAAATCAAATGAGTCGAAAAAGAGCCATTTTCTATAACAGATAAGCAGCACTGAGGTATTTCTCTTAAAATATTTGGATGGACGTCCTTTTGAAGCTTAATTAACATTGTGCGTTTTTCAGAATTTTTATTGTTGCAAAAAAAAATCGCGATCGGGTTTTTGCTACTGAATTCTCAGATTGGATATTTTAATGTATTAAGAAACATTTTTTTTATTGCAAAATCGGGTGGGGGAGCACTTTTTTCTTAATCATTCATATTTTGTAACAAAAAATTTGTTATAAACAATAAATTTTCTTCATACTTACAAATGCCATAGAAATCTGAAAAAATTAAGCAGAATCATTTTTTATGTCCTCATTAGTTGAAATGATGTATGTTTCTTTAGCTATTAAACATTTGTATTAACAAAAGAAAAAAAGATGTGTGACGTAGATTTAATTGAGGCAGCGATACCTGTTACTCCGGTCGTCCTTCTTAGTACAACCTTTGAAGAAAAGAAGCCGTTGAGTTTATGACTCTTTAAAAGATTTGAGTATTAATTCTTTAAAATGAGACTTACTAGATAATGTTTAAAGAAATCCTTTTAATTGAGGTAAGTGGTGTTAAAGGCACAATCAATTGGCGGAGATTTTAAAAGTTGAATTTTAAAACAATACTTCAGATAGATTTTTCCGGAATTTTTTATAGATTCGATTCAGACAAGTCTTTTTGGTCCTGGAACAGCTGCTTATATCCAGCTGCTTATATAACAGCTGCTTATATGGGAGTTGTTTTGCCTATTCTCTGGACATGGCCGCTAAAGGGACATGATCCCTAAGATAGTCTGGGATGCCGTTGATCGTGTGTCAATTAACAGGTGGCGAGTCACAGTCACAACAATTGAAAATATGATATAATAACATAAATGTGTGGCTTTTGAGGTATCAATCATGCATAATAATCAGGCCCCCCGCAAGCTGCCTTGTCGCTGAGGCGCTTATATTCTTCACACACACAAACAAACTTTGTGTCACCGATGTGCCTAGCTAGGCCGTACACAACCTCATTATTTTGAAAAATGGCCACATAGGTTATAAACCACTAAAAATAATTAATACATACATTTTTTGATGCTGTGGATAGCAGAAGATCAATTTTTTGAAACCCACAATATCAATTTTGTAGAAATTAAATGTTAATTCAACCAAATATTGTGGAAAAATTAAGACGAATATATATTTTTTTAAATAGAACTGACGTTCTCATAACCCTTCATCTCTCTCATGAATTTAAAAAAAGTGCTGTCGATTTCACGATTAACTCCATTAATTTTAATTTCATCACGATTATTATTGACAAAAGAATCAATAATATTAATAAACATCCGCAATGTCAGTTCTAAAGAAATTAAATATTATAATTTCGCGAAATTTTTTGGACATTGTAAAAACTACTTATGATAGAACGTTCGTTTATTGATCGTGAAGAAATTATATTAATGGATTGACTGGAGAAATCGTCAGCCTGTTTGTAAAATTTATGAGAGAGATATAGGGTCACGAAAACATGAGTACTATTTTTGATCATTTTTTCTCAATTTTGTCACAAGATTTTGTTATATGAACATATATATTCAACAGAATTGATATTGCGGGTTTTACAAAATGCACTTACTGCTCTTCACTACATCAAAAATATATTTATTTATTATTTTTAGTGCTTTATCATCTTTGTGATAGTTATTAAAAATAATGAGGTTGTGTGCGGTCTAGCTAGGGACATCGGTGACACAAAATTTGTTTGTGTGGGTGGCGAATATAGCGTCTCAGCGATAGGGCTTTGAACTATCTGCCCGAAACTTTGTCAGATTGAAATACGTTGCAAGTGGGGGCCTGATACTAATAGCTAAAATGGCATCATTTGATACAGATTATTTTTTATGACAATAGTAATAATAACGTTAGTAATAGTCGCGGGTAGATAGTGATAAAAGAATTAAGCCAATCTGCTCGAATTCTTGGCAGAGAACAATGGCTTGAGAGAAAATGACAGAATTAGAAATGAATTATTGTTTGGGAAGGTGTCACATTGGATCAGCCCCGTACTTTCGAGTGTTTACAAAAAAATGATATCTATATTACTTAAAACACAATCAAGAGTCTAATTAGTAATCATGCCATTAAATTCATGTTCGAAGAAATTTGCGTATGCGTTTACTTGTTCTGAAATATTGTCTAGACTTGTTCATACAATTTCGACAGTGCAGTGGTATTACAATGTGATCTTCTATGTTATCATATTTTCTGATACAAAAGTTGTGCGTTAAAATTTGCATAATCATTTGTAGATTGCCGTCGGAACGTCTTGGTCCCGCAATTTCTGTGCCTTCCTAATCGGTTGGCTGCATTTTTGTTTTTTTGCTAAGCGCAAGGCGTACAATATGTAAAGTTGCACACATAAGTGAAGTATTAAATGGATAATATGTAAAATACTACAGACGGATGAGCATACAATAATATAATGTAAAACAGATTAATTATAACGAAGGCCTTTGTTTCTAGTTGGGCCTCTACATTGATAGATACTGTGGTGGCTCCTTTAATAATACGTTTCAACAGTGTCTGTCTATTTGAAAAGAATATTGCGCCTGAAAGAAATTGTAAGGTTTTTCTTGTCGCCTTGTGTTTTGCTTCTTCTTTGCTTCGAGCTCTATTACTTATGCATAAAAAGGTTACAGAATTTTTGATGATAAAACACTTAGTATTAAAAACTGGTAGTTTTGTAGAAGAACACCTTCCCTCTACCTCGTATTCATTATTATGTCGGAAGAGTGCTTCCATTTTTCTAAACAAAGATATTGTAATAGGGCTATTGAGAAATAGAGGCTTTTTGTATCCGATACGTATTTTGGGACTTACAGAGCTCTGAAATTGTATGTAGGTGAGCCGCTATTGTAACAGTGTGTGTGCGTGGAGACTAGCGATCGTCAGCGCCACTTTCCGTCTAGCGCCAAGTTCACGACTTTCGAGGTGTACAAGAAAGCAAAATCTAAGCTCGCTCGACAAGTTCAAACTTGTATATATATATAATATATATATTAAATCATAGATGAAATTGATGTTCAGTGTGAACAGTAGATAGATATTCCATTAATTCTTGAATTAACTCTTTTTCTAGGGGGTAACAAGTGGATCTTCAATTATTAACCATACGATGATAAATAACTAAAAAACTAAACTAAACTAACTGATTAATGAAATTTAGAAAATAAAATGCAATGCACTTTCAGTAATTTGTATCCAACTGTGCACATGCCTAGATCGCATTTGTACAACTGTACACAGTTGGATAAATCACAACTATGCAATAAATACGCAATAAATTACACCTATGATCACGTCTCACGACCGTCAGATGGATGGCCACAGGGCATGACGAAATCACAACGACAGGCTGGAGAAACTCTCGTGTGCTTTGCGGACACGAAGCGACTCAAGGCTGACAGCTTCCTACATCCATCTTGCAAGTGCCTTAGCATATTTTCGGCACGCAAGTATGGCTTTAAGGTTACAGTTCCCTTTTAAGGTCTTGATACCTCTACTCCGTTTCATTTTCCTTGGCAGTGATGTCGGCTGGAGACGAGAGTTCGATTACGAATATATTTCGTTTCTCGAAGTCTTGGAACGGTCCTTTGCCAATAATCTTGTGTATCCTGACCATTTTTAGGAGAGGATCTCTGCCATTTGCAACGGTGTAAGCTGTACTCAGAACAATTCAGCTATCAAGACATTGGAGATTCACAATTCCGCGTCCGCATTGTTGGCGTGAGATGTATATTCGCGGAACGGAAGAATTGATATGCAAGCTCTTATGCATATGCATGATCGATCTTACGCGTGGCGATATCAAGGGCCGTAAGCTCGTTCTTCGTCCATTAAACCACTCCAAACATGTAGAGTAGTACCAGGATGGCCAGCTTGTTAGTCGCAGATACCTTGTTCAACGCCGACAGATTTGAAAACCAAATTTGTTGAAGAAGATGCTTGTGTCTGCTTCGGAGAGACTCCTTCACTGATGTTACGTCCTGAGTGCGGCTTTGAGGCACGGCCAGGTATGGATTGGTTTCTCCAGTGTCAAGATATCTAATAAAACTTATATCCACAAGCTCAGGGTCCACGGCAACGCCAGTAACCTTTCTTTTCAGAATCCAAACTCCAAAGTCCATACCAATCTCTCCTGTGTACTCCTTCACGATATTTAGAGCAAGTTGAAGTTTGATTTCACCAAAAGCATAGATCTTCAGGTCATCCATATAAAATACATGAATGACCTTATGCTCGCGATGATTAGTGTCGCCGCAAAGGTACCCAGGAGAGTACCAGGAGAGTAAGAGAAAGTTATATAAGCGAGATAATATAAGCGAATCTCAATGAGTATAAATCCTCTTTACTGTCGCGCACATGAAATAGGATGACCGGGAAATGTAGAGACAGATAAGGACGAAATGATTACTTACGACAAATCCGAAGACGATGAAGAATTGGCAGAAATCGAACGAACATTAGCTCGAAACAAAAAACTTTGAGAAAAAATTCAATTCAGTAAAGGTGAAAGTTCAAGTAAAATCTCTCAACCGATTCCCCCTTTGGATCGAATCTCTCCTAAGCATATTTTAGGAACGATTGAAGTATTCAGCAGACAGAATGATATCGGAATTAAAAATTCAATAAAGTCCATTAGAAGAGCACAATTGAGATGCCAGCAGCCTGGTCTTTCACTCGATTTCATCATAGCAAAGAAAATAATGGGTGCGGCTAAGAATTCTATTCGATTTATCTCAATTGAGTCATTCGAAGAGTTATATGACGCATTGCGGCAGAATATAAAAACAAACAAGCTCTATCTTAGCTTTGAAGAGTAGATTAGAATCATACAAACAAGGCATGACCGAGTCAGTTCAAAATTTCACAACACGATTTGGACGAATTCAGAATGAAATCAATTACACAATTCAAGCCCAACACTAAAATACCACAGAAAGGAAAGTTAAATTAAAATTAGAGGAACAGGAAGCAATTAAACGATACGTGTTAAATCTTAAAAGGGAGATAGGACTGCATATTCGACTAAACCGGCTCTGCGGAACTTTGAACGATTGCCTATTGATCATTCGTAATGACACCGGACGAGATCCAAGAGCAGCTCGATCACGAGGACTCAGTCGACTGCCAGCAGTTCCTAGTCGACTCCAGTCTGTGCGAGGAAGAGGAGGAGGAAAGGAAAACAGACTTCTAGTAGATAGCGGAGCAGCGATAAACTTGCTGAAATACAAAGCTCTTATACCAACAGACAAACCATTCGAATGTTATAAAAAATTTGTAATAGGAAACATCTCACATGACTCGACCTACGCGGTATACAGAATTCAGGTAACAAGTATCCATCAAAATATCTGGATAGAGAATAACAAAATTATTTCTGATGGTATATACAGTAATAATAACAACAAAGTTGATTGACCTATTTTTAATTATTCAGAACAACTATTAGAATTACCTACGGACATTAATTACACCAGAATTTTTAAAATTACTTCCCGAGACGTGAAGATCTCAGAAAAAGGAGATAAAGAACTGAAGGATTTTAACAACTGTATTACAGAAGTTCTTCGAAACATCTGTATTAAACACTTGGAAAGATCCACTACAGTAAAAAAGCAAAAAATAATTGTTATAAATCAAGAAATTTTTTCGCTTGACTCTGAGCCACTCCCATGTACCGATCTAGTAGAGCAAAAAATTATATTGAACATAGGTAAAATTATAAACCGCAGAGAGAAAGAGAGAGAGAGAGTTTGTCGAAAAAGAAACAGAAAAACTTATCAGCAAAAATATAATCAGACCTTCCAATGCCCCATTCAATTCACCTCTTTGGGTAGTACCCAAGAAAGGAGTCAAGTTCGGGATGGTTATAAATTAAAGACAGCTGAACAAAGACACGGATCAAGACGCATATACTTAAACAGTAATTGATGACATCCATGACGAAGTAGGAAGAGCAAAGTTCTTTTCAGCCTTTGACCTTATTGCAGGCTTTTGCCAACTTGCAATGGCCGAAGCAAGCAATAGAGTAACTGCATTTTCTACAGACAGAGAACATTTTGAGTACAACAGAATGCCTTTCGGTCGAAAGAATGCCCCTGCAACGTTTCAACGTATGATGGACAACGCTTTTCGAGGCCTAATCGGAAAGAATTGTTTCGCATACATCGATGATATTGTTTTTGGCTGCACTCTTGAGGAACACAATAATAACTTACAATTAGTCTTCCAAAGGATTAAAGAATTAGGACTACGTCTCGAACCAACAAAATGCGAGTTCTTAAAACATGTACTTCAATATTTGGGATGTCTTACCACAGCAGAAGGATTTAAACCCAACCCTGTTAAAATGCAAGCAATTCAAGATTTTATGAAATTAAACATAGTAAAAGCTGTACAATCATTTCTTGGACCGGCAGGTTACTATAGAAAATTCATAAAGAACTGCTCAAGTATAGCCAGACCTTTAAATAAGTCAACGCAAAAGGAAACTATCTTTGATTGGACACCTGAATGAAAAAGCATTTTTTTATTTAAAATCAGCTTTAATATCAGCATTAGTTCTTCGTTTTTCTTATTTTAACCAGCAATTTAAACTTACTACAGACGCTTCAAACCTAGGCTTAGGAGCCGTATTATCTCAAGACGGACATCCTTGTCTTTTCGCTTCCAGAACATTAAAAAAAGCTGAAGAAAATTACACAACTAGTGAAAAAAAACCCCTGGCAATAGTTTAGGCCCTTAAAAGATTAAGACAATATCTTGTTGATAAAAAGTTTCAATTTCAGAAGGACCACAAGGCTTTGATCTGGCTACATAACGTTAAAGATTCCAGTTCAAGACTTCGTTGTTGAAGACTTCGATTAGAAGAATATCAACATGGAATAGAATACGTAAAAGGAAAAGAGAATAAAGTTGCAGATTGCTTATCCAGACTCTTTCCAGTAAATGATATTTTAGATCAAGCCATGTCAAATCGTGACGTTGCCCCAAATGAGAACTTACCTCAAGTGGGAACAGAAATAGAGACTGAAACGGAAACCGATGATTACTCAGAATTAGTAAATTAAGACTAAACCAAATGCGTATGGTAAACACTGGAGAAATATAACTAAAAAAAATTTACCTCTTTTCAATGAAGAAAAATGGCTACATTATTTTGAACGCGTTACTTAAGAGGCAATGAATAAGAAATTTATCATCGTACGGTTAATAATTGAAGATCCACTTGTTACCCCCTAGAAAAAGAGTTAATTCAAGAATTAATGGAATATCTATCTACTGTTCACACTGAACATCAATTTCATCTATGATTTAATAACACTCATGAATTGACAAAAGAAGAAAAGAAGACTGTTATGAAAGAAGCTAACCGAAACCACCTTGGAGAAAAAAATATATTAGAAAAAGCAAAACAAATAGGGCAGTGGCCCGGAATGGACAAGGAAGTAATTCATTACGTTAAAAAGTGTCCCATCTGCCAATTTAACAAAACGACCCGTTTAAGAAGCGAAGCAGAGGCAATTATTCCTGATATTCCACAAGCACCTAACGACAAGATTGCACTTGATATATTTGGTCCTTTACCCGAAACAATGAAAGGAAACAAGTATATTTTGAGTTTACAGGATAGATTAACGAGATACGCAACTGTGATTTCACTTCCAAATGAAACTTCTGAATCTATATTAATTGGATTATGCAAAGGCTATATTTACGTGCTTGGAGCACCAAAAACAATCCTTACAGATCAAGGAAGAAATTTCATTTCTGAATCAATTCAGCAATTCGAAAAGGTTCTAAACATTCAACACGTTAAAACAACTTCGTTTCACCCCCAGTCAAACGATAATATTGAACGCGTGCATTCAACTCTAACGAATCTGATTAAAACTTCTACCGCCGAAAACCACAGAGAATGGGACGATAATTTAAAGTACGTGACCTTTGCAATCATTACTATGAGGAATCAAATAGGATTTTCACCCTTTGAGCTCACTTTCGGAAGAAAACCAAACATTTCCTCTTCAATACCAACTTCTCCAACTCTAACCCATCAAAATTTAATCAAAAGATAGAAGGACATACATGATTTTAATCTAAGAAAAGCTAGAGAACGAATTGAATTAGAACTTCAAAAAACAAAAGAAAGACTTGATAAGAACATCACTCGGATTCACCCTGTTTACCAAATACAACAACTGGTAAAAGTCTCACGTTAACCAAAAACTAAATAGATCGACCCGTCATGAAAAGGCCCCTATAGGATGCCTAAAGTTTTTGATAATAATTTAGAGATTTAGATAAAAAACAAAACCTTCAGAGTTCATATAGATCATACGATGCCTTATCTTTCAAATGAAGGCGATAGGGATCACACCGATGCTGATACTCCTGGGAATAGTCATGAGGACTAAAGTTGCTATAGTTCGAGGTTTTTTAACATACGTGATCCTAATTCCTGTCCTAGAAAAAGAAGAAGGTTCCCTTCAACATATTATCCCAATACCTAAAAAGATTCACAACGTCTATATGTCCATAGTACCCCAATTACGACTATGTGATAAATTATAGAGACTCCCTATGCCAACTGACACTTTGACTCTTCAGAATTGTAGACAGACAGCACAATACAAAATTCGTAAACGTCAACAACCTGATATTAATCTAATTGATACAATCACATGCGAATCTAGTACTTTTAAAAGGTATGAAAGTTTAAACTGTAATCATTCACATTACCTACTGCATAAGGAAACCTTCATACCATCACTCAATGGTTACATTGTAATACCTACAGGCAAATTAACTTCAGACTTCTGATGTAAAGATTTCATTAAAGCTAAAGAAATAGTTCAACCCAGTTTAATAGTACGTAAAACTGTAAGGTATATAATAATTACGACGTATTAGATTGAAACTTTGAGATAGAACAGCACTTTTATGATGGTTGAATGTAACCTACAATGCGAACTTTGATCAAAATGACATCCTTGTTTCACGTAACAAACTAATTGAACTACCTAAACAAATATCTATTAATGATCTTAGGCAGGCACGACTTAGCCTCGACGCGACGATACAGAGAATATATTAGCAAATATTGCCGCACACAGACGTTTGAAGACATGGAAGCAAACAGGCTTAGATTGGTTGTTCAATTTAACATATAGAACCCTAGCCTTAGGAACATTGGAGCTAATGTACAAATTCAGATTAATTGATTGTATAAGGAATTGCGTTCCTAGAAATCTATGTTTCTTCTGCGTTAAAACATCCGTTACAACACCAACTCATGTTGTGAAATATAATACCACAGTTCAACTACTTGTGCTACTTGATATTGAACTTCGACCTAAAAGGGTTAGAATCTAATTTTTAGGGACTAAAGTCAGTTTAATGGGAGGACTGTTACACCCATATAAACTACCCTGAAGGCCCAGTGAGTTAGTCTGTTCGTACGATACGATAAATTATAAGATCTGTCTGTATAACCTGAATAAAGTTCCGCAATTCCAATTTGTTGGAATTGCTCCTCTTTTAAAACAGTTTTAATTACTATTTTACACATACCATTAAATTAAAATACAATTTTTATTTTTATTATTTAAAAAAAATTATCTCTTATTGTTTTCACATGTGAGTTTCGGAAAATATCGATCTTCTTTTTAAGAGTGGCGATTATGATGGGGTGATTCTCCGGCCTATCGGGAGATTACGCCTTTCAGAAAAATGCCGGTAGGAAACACTCGCGGCGAAAACACTTAAGAAACGGCGGAACTCCATGTTCGGTGCATGTGGCTTGAAATTTTCCAATACTATATTTTTATACAGGGGGGCCTGTTCGACCATTGAGTTTGCCGGAAATAAAAAATTCATACCTGCATTTGTTTCCAAAACTTCTTTAATTTTAGAATTCGGAAATATTATGTGAAAACCTCCGGAATCGATGGTTGCCGACCAATCAACGCCATCGCCGGGATCACGCGGACAGATATCGTAGGCTAATCGAGTTCGCAGACTCGTGAATTTTCGAAAGTGCACCCCTGTTCATGGTTACATTCTAATTTTAGGCCTTCGGAATACCAGTAGCTGATTCATATTACACATAAAATTTGTAAATGCACAAATACACCGATTGGGAAGCACTTCGATGAGAGAGATTCTATACAACAAGACTTCACTCTCTCGTTGTAGAAACGGGGCTCCGTGCTTGCTTGTGACTCTGTTACGCGATGGCCTTGGTCGTGCGGACCATGGCGGCCTCCAGTTAGATACAGGCGAGAAAGATTCCCAAATTCAAATGTAACTTCGTGCACTTTGGTTATTGTTTGTCTCTCCCTTGGTTGAATCTCTTCCGATGACAGGACACGAGTCAGTGACTGATGAAGTTTTAAATTGGATGTGGTCCTTTTCGTTTTGGATTGAAGTCAGATTTTCGTGATAGAAATCAGGTTCAAATAATTTTAATGTTACCGAACTGTGCATTCTGGTTTGATTTGTAAAATTTCAGAATCTGAAATTATAATTTCAATTGGAATTGTACGTAAACAATGAAGTCGAATTTTAATGCGAACGTGCGTAGAGTATAACCATCCGTGATAGATTTGGAGAGAAGACCAACAAATTTTATTAGGAATTTGAAGATGAAATTTACATTGATATGGAATATTTTCAATGAGAAGTGCGATTTTACAAATTGGATGAATTACTTTGCTATTTATTATGGGGGAAAATTGACATAATTTTCCTACAGAGGTTTCAAGACAGGAATTTAGTAAATGTTGATCAAGAGTGAAATATGTCCGATTATGGAATGGAAGAGCTATGTAAGATATTTTGGATTCAACGTAAATGGCTATGATATAATTAATTTTGAATATGTGAAAAATAGACAGGGAATATTGTTCATGAAGCTAAAATTGAGGTTTTGAAATAATAGTAATAGTTTAAAAAGGGTTGCATTTTACGGAATAATATTTTTCATTAATTGTGAGGGAATGAAGAATTTTAATAAAGGATGCCATTTACCATTTATTGCTACAGTTAAGGTGCTGGTTAATTGTTGTAACCAGAGAGTATAATGACTTGCGTGCTCTTTCATATTGTTAGTCCAAGAAGTTTAAAATATGTCGTGTAAATTGTGCATTGAATTGGGAAATTTATTGTGCCAAGTTGTAAATATATTAATTGTATTATTTAAGCGAACGGTTTTCTTAAAAATGATAGATAGTATTGTAAGACAAATATAAATTTCTTTCTCGTGCCAGTATAAAGTAGCATTGTCTGAAGTTTGAAATTTCAATACGGCATTGTGAAAATTCTGATTTTTCAATTCTGTACAATAATATATTGTTGAATGTCATTTTCATTTCATTGACGAGCATTCGAATTTTCTGTTCTTTATTAGTAGTCCGGGGAAATTAGACTTTTTTGCAGAAAAAATAGGAAAGTTCTTTTTCTTGATAATCATGTCCGTGAAGGAATTAGAAATGAATACCAAAAAAGTTTCCCATCGTTTCGATTACGTATACACCCCTAGCCTCGAAAAACATCCCCTAAACGGGAACCCGACAATGAGACGGCGAATAGTGCTAATCACCCTGGAGTTCGGGCTGCTGAAAGTAATTTAGATGAGAAGACGACGACTAACTGGCGAAACGCTCACATCGAGTGGACGAATTGACTCAAGGATGACTTGCTGGACTGCTACGATGCCATCATTATCCCTGTTTACGGATGCTTTATGGCGCGTATGCACACTCTCTGGTGCGAGAAACACCCAGAGCTTCAGCACGTTTCGAAACAGTCTTTGCGAAGTCAAGCTATCTACCTCTTGAAAACTGGGTATGAACGCTGAGCACTTCCTCAACCGCTGTATGAACAAACCACAGACGAAGAGAATGAAGCGACATTAAGACCAACCGCGGAAAGGAGGCACCTCCGGAGAGATGATAGCGATTTCAGGACAAAGAGGAACATTAACATCCAGGTTCCTCCTCAGCCCCAAGATCTGTCTGAAATGGATCCCTCCCTTCGAGTAGATATCTCGGAAGGGTCTAACCTTTGGAATATTGATTGTGCAGTTTATGGTGCGGCAAGAGCTTTGGCTGATTCAAGTCGAAGGCTAAAACCGACGATGGATCAAAAGACTGAAAGACCCTTGCATCAACTGAAAAATAAGATTGGATGGGCAAGGCAGAATGCGTCCCGTGTTCAGTGTGTGATTGACTACATAGCATCTGGTAGGCCATTTACGGAAAGTGTCCCACGAACTGAGGATATATCATCACACACTGACGATGTCAAATCTGCTGAGAATCAAGAAGCGCATTTTCGAAAAGTAGAGACTTTTTGAAGAGAGGTATATAACATCCCGAAAAAACAGGAATTAAAAGAAAACACTAAAATTATCATCCTCTTCTAGGAGCCTAGTGACAACCTCATAACATCTGAGGAGGAATGTTCATCAATCACTGCCAAAGAGATGAGAAAAGCATTTGGGGGCACGAAGAACTTTTCCGCTGCAGGACCAGATAGTATCAAGAAATTTTAGTTGAAAAACTTTGTTTCTATGCATCAGCATGTGTCATTAGCAGGCTGGAACCTGCTAATTGACAGGTGCGTCTGCAAAGACGCAGCAGCTTACCAGCTTGGCCTGTCGATGGCCTGGATATATTACCGGAAAGCTTTCGATTCAACCTGTCATAGGCTTAGCATTTGTCTGTTGGAAAGCTTGAAGGTTCGTCCACACATAGTGAGATGCATATAGAGATTGATGCCCCTTTAGAAAACTAGATTTACTATTTCATCTGGAAATTATCGTGTGACAACGAACAAAATGGGGCCTCTCCTCTATTGCATCACACTTCTGCCACTATCTCTGGCACTACGTAGTTCTCCTGGGTACCTCTGCGGCGATACTAATCTTCTAGTTCAATACAACTTCAGAGTGCTTTAAATGTCGTCAAAGGAGTACATAGGAGAGATTGGTATGGACTTTGGATTGGACAAGTGTGCCAAGATTAATCTCAAGAAAGGAAAGATTGCTGGCGTTCTCGAGGACTCTGTGCTTGTGGATATAAGTGTTATTAGACGTCTTGACACTGGAGAGACCATTACATACCTGCGCGTGCCTGAAAGCCGCATTTCAGGACGTAACACCAGTGAAGGTTTCTCTATGAAGCAGATACAAGCGTCATGTTTGGCAGATTTATTCTCCTAATATGTCGGCGTTGAACAAGGCATCTGTGACTAATATGCTTATCGCCCCGGTTGTACTGTACTCGTTCGGGGTGTTTCCATGGGCGAAGAACGAGCTTACGGCCCTTGATATTGCCTCGTGTAAGATCATGCTTATGAGCAATTCCGTGTCAAATCATCTGAAGAATTTCAGCTATTTTTAGTAATTATGATGAAAATTCTAGTATCCGTTCTCTCAGGTTTTGAAAGAAAACTCCTAAAATAATTTGTGAAAATTTCTAATTCTTGCGACTGCCATACAACAATCTGATCATAGTAAGTGTGTCATTGTCGAATAAAATGTCGATCTTTCTGTTTTAATAATTGATATCTTTCTCCTCTCTCTTCCTCTCCCCCTCTCTATCTCTCTTCCAACTTAATGTATTGCCAATATATTTATTGTTCCTAAAAGAGAACATTTTTTCCTATGCATCTTTGTCGAGAAATTGCGTGTTCATGAGTTCTAGTAGTGCGAGTACATTTCTTGCCATACGTCAAAAACTAGTGCTCCTACGCTTCTATCGGGTATTATTCAGGGCATGTCAAAATCGAAATTTGATTTGATTGAAATATCACCTATATTTTGATACCAATAATGTTCCTTATATTTCACTATAGTTATATCAAGTTTGTGTTGCAAAGCTTTGCATTATTAATTATTCATCATTTTCAGAGCATTCACCTCGTTGTTCTATTCAGCCGATGGAACCTGTATAATTGCGGGAGGACAGTCGAAGAATGTTTGCATTTACAATATTCAAGAATCTCTTTTACTGAAAAAGTTCGAAATTACGCAAAATAGATCTTTGTATGCAGTCAATGTGAGTAATTTCTTACGTATATTCTTGTAGATTATTGTCATTATCACATTTTTTCTATATTGTCAAACAGATGAATCGAGAATAAGAATTGCAACCATCACCACCATGCCTTCCAACTTAACAGTCAAAATATTTCATTTCCAATGCTAGTTACATCTTGAATAATAAAAGTGGAAATTGTAAAGCGGGTACCCCTCTTTCTTCTTCCAGATAAAATGAAGATACTTTTTAAGAGATTCTACGTCACGAATAAGTAATGGTTTCCGAAAAATGTAGCGGTTTGACCAGTTGACAATTCAAAGAAAACTTTCATTTTTTCCCCTTTTTAACTTTTTCCGAACGATTTCGACTCGTTGAGAGTACTCAAGTAAAACCCAAAATCTTCAGAATAATTGAACTATTTTAACTGATAGAATAATTTATATTTTAACTAGTAATTAAATTAGTAAATGTAACCTCTACGCCTTAGTATGAAGAATTTCATCAAATCATTTTGCGGATGTATAAATATGTATATGTTACAGGCAATGTCCGATGTGCCGTCACACCGCAGTCTGCCTGGTCCCTTCGCAATTTGACTGAGCGATGTCAGGCAAAGTCCGAAGTAGCACTTTCACTTCGGACTCTGCCTGGTCAAATCGCGAAGTGTCCGACAAGCTCAGGCAAAGTCCGAAGTAAAAATAAAAGTTTTGGGGCTTACTTTTCCCGCTTTACAGTGGGCTGGCTCGAGAATTTACAATTCGAAATAGTCTACAGATCACAATTGTGAACGGATTTGAAAGATTTTTTTTTTAGAAATGACCAGATAAATTTGTAAGAAAACTTATGGAGTACATTTGTCAATTTTTGTTTCAATATAATTATTTATTCAACGCAAGTTTTGTTCTCTAAAAAAAATAAACTCGATATGTATTATATTTAACGTAGATGTACTTAGAAAACATAAATAATTCATTTTTAATATTTATATTGTTCTTTAGGGTAAATAATTTCCTAATTTAAGCCTTTTCAGGAAAAGCCGATTATTTAAAACGAATTTACAGACTATGTATTTCATACAAGTCACCAGTATATTATTTGTAATAATTAGATTACTAATAACAATAATTGTTTATTATTGATTTATTTGATGAAAAATGATTCACTATACGTGTAAAATGCTTTCTATCATAAAAGCTAAACTGTAAAATTTTATAGATAAAAGAAAAAGAAACTACAATATTTATTGTAAAAACCAATTTTCCAGTAAGAAAGAGTCAGTAATAGGTGTTTCGTTTATAAAATTTGTTACTAACATTCAACATATTAATTTATTGAGATCGAAAATCACTGTTTAGATGATGCTACTAAGATTTAGTATGACAAATAAAAAATCGGCCCTTGATTAAAATAGGGAAATTGAATATCTGATTTTAAAATGGTTTATAACGACAATTATTTTAGTTACTGAGAGTTTTTAGACACCGAATATCATTTTTGGAAACTAATTCTTAGCAATTACGCTTTAAAAGAAAAATAGGTACTGATGCACCTTCTTATTTATCCTCAAAGCGGGAATAGTTCGATCTAGTACTTGACGTGGTCGTGGTAGTTTGGAAGATTTTTGAATAGAAGTTCTTGATCTAATGCTGGAAGTATTTTAAAAGTAAATTTTTAATCATGTGGTTGGAGTTTCAGTGTTGATTTCCGAATAAGTTTTTTTTATCACTTCGGAATAATATTTATAAATCGATAGTGTTTTTGAAAATTCTTAATGATGGTTGACGAAGCGGAAAATCAAGCGGTGAAAACCAAATTTGAAGACAAATTTAGTGCCCTCATTTTTACTCTTTATTTGCATATATACTTTGCTAAGTATTGTCTAGAAAAAAGATCAGTAAGAAAAAGCACGAAATAGGTGTTTTGTGAAAAAAATTTGTTATCAAAAGTTAAAATGTTCGCGCTTCGGGCTCGATTAGGTATTCATTTTGCGCTTCGAGCTCGATAATGTATTCACATCGCGCTACGCGCTCGGAGACATTTGCCTGACGCTTTAAGCTCGGTTCCTCTAGGTTTTCGTACTTCGCATGCTCGCTATTGTTATAAACTGCTTTTGGTTTAATTATGTCAGTTTTACATAAAAAGAAGAACTAATTTACTTAAGTTTCTATCGACCTTAAGGAACACATTCTCATCAAGACTCCCGCGCTCGATAATTGTTTTAAAAATCATGTAAACCTCACGCTCCACGCTCGTTTCTGGTAATCGTATAATAAAAATCCAAAAGTTTGAGCGCGCTTACGGCACGCGATTTGGTCGTCGCGCTTTGCAACGACCATATGTTATGTTCTATGTTCTTCAGATAAAAATGAAAAAATTTGTATTTGATTTAAAATGAAGAAGGAAATTCCTTTATATCAGCGTATATTTCCGTATCTTTCTAATAAATCATACAATCAGAAAGATTTTTTCCAACTATCTGAAAAGGGGAGAAAAAATTATCTTAGTCGTTTTTGGAACATACATAT
>JAABKJ010006084.1:0-22326 GCA_011634705.1 Andricus grossulariae | reverse complement strand
AATTATTTGTTTGTTCTTTAAAATTCATAATTTCAGTTTTTTTATTGAAAATTAATTTTTTCAACTGAAAATTTAACTAATCCGTTTGTAGCTGAAAATTGATCCTTTTTAGTTAAAAATTAAACTATTACATTTTCTATTTTTAAATTTAAAAAAAAAATTACTTCATTCAAAATTCATATTATTGGTTGAAAATTGAAATAATTTCCTGAAAAATGTTTTTTTTTTCGTTTGGAATTAATTTTCTTAACACAAAATAACAATTCTAGTTTTGGTTACAAATTGATTGTTTTAGTTGAAAATTGAACTATTACATTTTTTATTTTACAATAAAAATGTAATTTTTGTTTTCAATATCTTCTTTTGATGAAAATTCAACAATTTGATTGAATTTCTTTTTTCTCTTGACTGAAATATCTTTTTTAATTAAAAATTCAACTCTTTTTTTGAAAATTTATCTTTTTTCTTTAAATTCAACTCTGTTTTTATTTAAAGTTCAAATATTTTGTATGATTGATAATTTTTTTTACAATTCAACTATTTGGCTGAAAATTAATTTTTGTAGCTCGAAAGTTTATTGCTAAAAATTCAACTGTTTTGTTAAATTGAAAATTCATCTTTTTTGTTAATAAAAGTTCTTGGTTAAAAATTCATTTGTCTTGAATAAAAATTCAATTATTTGGATCAAAATGCGTCTGCTTTGCTTTAAATTTCAACTATTTTGTTGCAAATTTAACTGTTTGATCCAAAACCAATTTGTTTGTTGAAAATTGTACTATTAGGTTGATGCTTCATGTTCAAAAAAAAAAGACTATTTTCTCATAATTAAAAAACGAAATTTTGACTTTGACCCGGCGGGCCGAGGGTTTAAAGTACCCAAAAGTATTCAAAGACTGCTTAAACTGAAAAAGCGAAGATCAATCTTGAAAAGTCGCTGGCGGGCCAAGGGTTTGCAATTTTCAAAAGTGTCTAAAAAGTATCAAAATAAAAAAAAATTTTCCGAAAATTGTAAAAAACTTCAAAGATCCTTGTTTCCCCTTTTCTTCGAGACTGGGAGGTGGGTCCGTGTCAGCATTATTGAAATCCTACGAAGGCATTCAGCGTTCAGAACTTTTTGTTTCTCGTAGTGCCATGCGGAGTCTCGGAGGTAAAAAAACAATGGACCAGCGACCCGAACCCCTTCTTCGTCCCGATCACAACGGAGTCTCTCTTATTATTATTTTGCTTTTTTTTTGCTTTTTTTTCTCTCGCGCCGACTCTTCTTGTTGGTCCACTTCCACCCCTTTACGGAATATTTCTGCAGTCTGCATAAACGAGTGCAATGCAACCCTGGATCACATTGTGGATGCTAAACAACACCCCCGCGATGTCTGGTTGTGTCTTTTTCCATAGAAGCTGAAGCTAGAAAGAAAGATTATTAGAAAAAAAATTATTAAATTTTTTTCATGGCGGGCCGAGTGCTGTAATAATCTTAAACAGTCTAAAAAATCTTGGGGAATCAAAAATGGAACCTAAAGTTTAATATTACCTGCTGGCCCGCCAGCTAGAATCAGTGAAAAGTCGTTTTTTTCGTCGAAAATTAATTTTTTTAACTGAAAATTTAACGAATCTAGTTTTGGCTGAAAATTGATCATTTTTAGTTGAATATTCAACTACTAAATTTTTCATTGCGAAGATTATTTACTAAAAGATGAGTTTTGAATTTTATTTTGCGGTGGGCCGAATACTAAAACACTCTTAAATAGTATAAAAAACCTTGGGAAATGAAAAATGGAACCTAAAGTTTAATATTTCCTGATGGCCCGCCAGCTAGAATGAGTAAAAATTCGTTTTTTCTTGGTTGAAAATTAATTTTCTTGACTAAAAATTTAACGAATCTAGTTTTGGCTGAAAATGGATCACTTTTAGTTGAAAATTATACTACTAAATTTTTCATTGCGAAGATTATTTACTGAAGGATGAGTTTTGAATTTCATTTTGCGGTGGGCCGAATACTAAAACACTCTTAAATAGTATAAAAAACCTTGGGAAGTGAAAAATGCAGCCTAAATTTTAATATTCCCTCATGTCTGGTTGTGTCTTTTTCCACAAAAGCTGCAGCTACAAGACCTATAAATAATAATCTTAAACAGTCTGAAACATCTTGGAAAATGAAAAATGGAACCTAAAGTTTAATATTCCCTGATGGCCGCCAGCTAGAATCAGCAAAAATGCTTTTTTTTTTTTGTTAAAAATTTATTTTCTCAACTGAAAACTTAACTAATCCAGTTTTGACTAAGAATGGATCCTTTTTAATTAAAAATTCAATTACTAAATTTTTCGTGTGAAATTTATTTACAAAAAAATGAGTATTGAATTTCATTTCGCGGTGGGCCGAATACTAAAACACTCTTAAATAGTATAAAAAAGCTTGGGAAATGAAAAATGGAACCTAAAGTTTAATATTCCCTGCAGGCCCGCCAGCTAGAATAAGTGAAAATTCGTTTTTTCTTGGTTGAAAATTAATTTTCTTAACTAAATATTTATCAAATCTAGTTTTGGCTGAAAATGGATCATTTTTAGTTGAAAATTCAACGAATAAAGTTTTCATTGCGAAATTTATTCACAAAAATATGAGAATTGAATTTTGTTTTGCGGTGGGCTAAATACTAAAATACTCCTAAATTGTATGAAAAACCTTGGGAAATGAAAAATGGAACCAAAAGTTTAATATTCCCTCATGTCTGGTTGTGTCATTTTCCGCAGAAGCTGCAGCTACAAGACCCAAAGAAAGTTTATTTGAAAAAAAATGTTCATTTAATTTTATTTAATGGCGGGCAGAGTGCTGTAATAGTCTTAAACAGTCTAAAAAACCTTGGGAAATTAAAAATGGAACCTAAAGTTCAATATTCCCTGATGGCCCGCCAGCTAGAATCAGTGAAAATTCGTTTTTTTTTTTGGTTGAAAATTAAATTTCTCAACTAAATATTTAACAAATCCAGTTTTGACTGAAAATGGATAATTTTTAGAATCATTCCATTTAATTTAATCATTTTTAAAATTCAACTACTAAATTTTCCATTGCGAAGTTTATTTACAAAAATATGAGTACTGAATTTCATTTTGTGGTGGGCCGAATACTAAAACACTCTTAAATAGTATAAGAAACTTTGGCAAACGAGAAACAGGATCTCAAGTTTAATATTCCCTGAAGGCCCGCCAGCTAGAATCAGTGAAAATTCGTTTTTTTTTTGTTGTTGAAAATTAATTTTCTTAACTGAAAATTCAACGAATCTATTTTTGGCTGAAAATGGATCATTTTTAGTTGAAAATTCAACGACTAAAGTTTTCATTGCGAAGATACTTCACTAAAAGATGAGTTTTAAATTTTATTTTGCGGTGGGCCGAATACTAAAGCACTCCTAAATGGTATTGAAAACGTTGGCAAATGAAAAAAGGTATCTAAAGTTCAATATTCCCTGATGGCCCGCCAGCTAGAAACAGTGAAAAGTCGTGTTTTTGGTTGAAAATTAATTTTCCTAACTGAAAATTTAACTAATCCAGTTTAGACTGAAAATGGATGATTTTTGGTTGAAAATTCAACGACGAAAGTTTTCATTGCGAAGATACTTCACTAAAAGATGAGTTTTAAATTTCATTTTGCCGTGGTCTGAATACTAAAACACTCTTAAATAATATAAAAAGCCTTGGGAAATGAAATGTGTAACCTAAAGTTTAATATTCCCTCATTTCTGGTTGTGTCATTTTCCACAAAAGCTGCAGCTACAAGACCTAAAATAAGTTTATTTAAAAAAAAAAATGATTATTCAATTTGTTTTCATGGCGGGCAGAGTGCTGTAATAGTCTTAAACAGTCTAAAAAACCTTGGGAAATGAAAAATGGAACCTAAAGTATAATATTCCCTGATGGCCCGCCGGCTAGGATCAGTGAAATTTTTTTTTTTTTGAAAATTAATTTTCTCAACTGAAAATTCAACGAATCTAGTTTTGGCTGAAAATGGATAATTTTTAGTTGAAAATTCAACGACTAAAGTTTTCATTGCGAAGTTTATTTACAAAAATATGAGTATTGAATTTTATTTTACGGTGGGCCAAATACTAAAACACTCTTAAATAGTATAAAAAACTTTGGGAAGTGAAAAATGGAACCAGAGTTTAATATTTCCTGATGGCCCGCCAGTTACAATCATTGAAAATTCGTTTTTTTGTTTGAAAATTCGTTTTTTTTTTTGTTGAAAATTAATTTTCTTAACTGAAAATTTAACTACTCTAGCTTTGACTTAGAATGGATCATTTTTAGTTGAAAATTCAATTACTAAAGTTTTCATTGCGAATTTTATTTACTATAAGATGAGTATTGAACTTCATTTTTCGGTGGGCTGAATACTAAAACACTCTTAGATAGTATAAAAAACCTTGGAAAATGAAAAATGGAACTGAAAGTTCGATATTTCCTGATGGCCCGCCAACTACAATCAGTGAAAATTCGTTTTTTTGGTTGAAAATTAATTTTCTCAACAAAAAATTTAACTAATCCAGTTTTGGCTGAAAATGGATCATTTTTGGTTGAAAATTCAACTACTGAATTTTTCGGGCGAAGTTTATTTACAAAAAGATGAGTATTGAATTTCATTTTGCGGTGGGCGGAATACTAAAACACTCTTTAATAGTATAAGAAACTTTGGGAAACGAGAAATAGGATCTAAAGTTTAATATTTCCTTATGGCCCGCCAGCGAGAATCAGTAAAAATTTGTTTTTTTGGTTAAAAATTAATTTTTCCCACTGAAAATTTAACGGATCTAGTTTTGGCTAAAAATGGATCATTTTTAGTTGAAAATTCAACTAATAAATTTGTATTCGCGAAGTTTATTTATTTGAAGATGAGTATTGAATTTTATTTTGCGGTGGGCCAAATACTAAAACACTCTTAAATAGTATTAAAAACCTTGGGAGATGAAAAATGGAACCTAAAGTTTAATATTCCCTGATGGCCCGCCAGCTAGAATCAGTGAAAATTCGTTTTTTTTTTTTTTTTTTTTTTTTTTTTAAATTAATTTTCTTAACTGAAAATTTAACTAATCTAGTTTTGGCTGAAAATTGATCATTTTTAGTTGAAAATTCGACTACTAAATTTTTCATTGCGAAGTTTATTTACAAAAAGATGAGTATTGAATTTCATTTTTCGGTGGGCCGAATACTAAAACACTCTTAAATAGTATAGAAAGTTTAGAAAATGAAAGACGGGATCTAAAGTTTAATATTACCAGGCGGCCCGCCAGCCAGAAACAGTGACGAGTAAGTTACTTTTTGAAAAGAACCAGTTATAATCGGACTTTTATCGTTCAAGGAAGTCTAGGGCCTTCAATGTTGAATCGATATTCAATTTTATGCAAAATTAAGTGCATTGAATTCCTGAAAGTTTGGATATATAATGTATACTAATAATAATAATCATATAATCATAATCATAAAGTAGAAGAACTATAAATGGATGATTAAACATTATTTATTTCTATACTAATTTCCTTATAAGGATTTTCTATAATGATTTTTCCAGAATCGTGATATTTTTTATTCAGAAATGAAATTTTGACTTTTACCCGGCGGGCCGGGGGTTAAACATATCTCAAAGTGTCCCTACACAACTGAAATTGACGGATAAAAGATCAGTCTTGAAAAATCACTGGCGGGCCGTTGTTTTGCAATATTCGAAAGTGTCTAAAAAGTATCTAACATAAATTAAATTCTTTTTCTTAAAAAATTCTGAATAAGTTAAAAGCTTAACTTTATCTCCCTTGTTTCCCTTTTCATTCTAGGCTGGAAGGTGAATCGGTGTCAGTATTATTGAAATCCTACGACCTCAGCATTTGCATTAAAAAAAAGACGATTATTTAATTGTATTTCTTGGCGGGCCAAGTACTGAAACACTTCTAAACAATCTGAAAAACGTAGAAAAATGAAAAACGGGACGTAAACGTTAACATTTCATGGCGGCCCGCCAGATAGAACTTTTAAAAATTGCAATAATTTGAAAAAATTTAATTTTGGTTCTAATACTTTATTTAGACGGCACGAGAGACATAAAACTAAATGAAGGCAGACCGTAATCGTTTGTTGGTGCGACGGGTATTTAAAGCCAGCAATTGTAACGACACAATAGCTTTTCTGCCCACCCACGTGCTCACTCAACACAAATGGATAGGCATTTATCTGCAATCCGTTGGATGCAATCCTCATAATCCGCTTTGCACGCGATATTTCGCCGGCGCCAAATCGCCAAAACGAAATCGCGAGGTAACATGCGAACGAGCCCCTCTCACTCCCACCAATGCGTAAAGCCGTGGTAAACTGCTCGGAACCGATGCGAAACAGCTATTTGCATGTATGCTTTTATATCCGGAAGTAATGGGAAAAACGTGATCAATTGTTTTCCCAGCATCCTTTTGGTGCTAAATAACAGGGAAGTTTACGAGTTTTTGGGTTTCAGTCTGGCGGCCCGGGGTCTTAATTGCTTCGAAACCTTCGGGCCACCACGGATTTTTTAACTTCAGACCTTACTAAATCATTTTAAAAAAAAATTGGTACCATTAGGACAAGTTAGAGCCTCGGGCCGCCAGCTTGAAATTTTTTTACAATGCTTAGAACGTGGGACGATTATCACAAAGAAAAACGTAATCAATTGTTTTGCCAGAATCTTGTTGGTGCTGAATAACAAGGTAGTTTTGGAGTTTTTTGGTGTCAGCTTGGCGGGCCGGGGTTTTAATTGCCTCGAAACCTTCGGGCCACCACGGATTTTTTAACTTCAGATCTTACTAAATCTCTTTTTAAAAAATTTGGTGCCACGAAGACAAGTTAAAGCCTCGGGCCGCCAGCTTGAAAAATTTTTTTTTTAGCGTGGGACGATTATCGCAAATTTCGTTCCCGCGGTAGCGGCGCTAATAAATGGCCCACGTGGAGTGACTGTTGGTGGTCCAGAGAGGTCGAGCAAATCTCGGTGAAAACAAAGAGGTCTGGTGATTATGTGATAGGGAGGGAAAATGAGAGGACGAACCCTTCGGGGGAAAGGGTAAGAAAAGACGCTTGGGGTCAGGGGTGACATCTGGCAACAGCTTCTCTGCAGTCAATCCGGCCGAGTCATCCAAGGGGGCAAAAGCAGGCAAAAGTTTCTCGCAGGGGTTGATTCCGACACACATACAGAGCCACTTTCCTACGCTCAGAAAGCCCTGCATTTAGAGGTATATGCTCAGATCTCCTGTTGTTTTCCCTCGTTTGTTTCGCCTCCGGTGTCGAGATTAAGGAAATAGCGGGAGGCCCCCGTCGCGCTTGTGGGAACCTCGCCAAAACCTCTTTGACTTGATTGCCTACCACTTTTTTCACCTTCACACTACGAAAAATCCAAAATTTTTAGTTACAGAGTGGCGGCCCGGGCACTTAAATTATTGGAAAATACCGGGCCGCCGGTTAATCTGAAGGATCGAGTCCTAAAGAATCTTCCTATATAATTTTTATCGGCGGCGCTGGTGATTAAGATCGCGGGCCGCCGGTCTCAATTTTTATCAGAGAAATTGTTAGATTAGGTCTTTATTGGAACTTGTATGAGGTTTTTTTTCTTTTCAAGTCTATTTTAGACCCCGGGCCGCCGGGTAGAAAATGAAAAAGAATCTAGAAATAGTGATTTCTCGCTTGAGTGTCGAGCAAATTGAGCCTGCAGGAAGTGGATATCATTCGACGTATTCTGTCAACGATGATTGAAGACCTCCCGTCGTGTTTATAAGAGCACGTCGAACTCTTTGGACTCCCCACAGGCACCTGCTTGGCAGAAAACCTTTTGTGTTTTGGGCCAACTATTCTCCATTTTTCGGCTGATATTTCAAGGAGTGAAATGCAACGCATTGCGTCACTGAGCATGTCGATATTATATAGGGAGGGTCCGGAAACAATGAGCTTCCTAGGTGCTTTGAACCCTAAAGGGGGCTTTGTGTGAAGTTCCTTGATTAATATCCTTCAATCGAAACCCAGATCAACCAGATTTTACGCGGAATTTAGATTCATCTTTTATCAAAGCAAAAATATCAATTTTGAAATTTGAATTTCCCGCGTTAATCAAGGCGAAAGGGCGGGAAATTCAAATTTCAAAATTGTTTATATACCTTATTTTCATGTTGAAAGAAAATGGTACGATAAATCTTCGATTTTGTGGATTATAATATTAGATTATATTCTTAAAATTCGTCTGCAGAAAATCCTTTTCGTAGCCGAGAACATCACTGACGCGTGATGCATAAAAGTTCTCTCAGTGCCTGAAAGCACCCTCAAGTATGGCTTACCGCAAATTCAATAACGCCACCAGACTTTTGTATAATATCTCGTCTACGTTTTCACAAATTCCTCGGAATTCCTTCACAAATCGGCCCGTATAATCGGTCCGTTAAAAGGAACTGAGTTTACAAAGTAGAGAGACCACAAAAACAAAATCAGGGTGCTACAAAATACCAATTTCAAAATTTCTTCACTTTCCCTACCTTTCCCCTTAACAATTTTTCATTTTTCATGACTGTTATAAATTTTTTTATAGGTATAAAAATAACCTTACCCTTAAGAGATCAAAAATGTTAATTTAACAAAATTTTATTTTCTAAATTTGACTTAAAACACAATAGAGGTGCTTTTTTTACCAAAGTAGTTGAATTTTCAACCAAAAAAGATCGAATTCATCTTTTTTAAATCAAAAAGGAAAATTAGGAAAATTAAATTTTTAATTAAAATAAAAAAAGGAAAATTTTACAAAATAGATGAAATGTGGGCGAAAAATATAAAAGTAGAATATTCAATTTAAAAGAATCATCTTTCACCCAGAAATAGTTGGATTTTCTTATCGGGTTCTATTAATTCATAGAGGAATTTTCAACTAAAATTATTAACCTTAAACGAAAAAAAATAATTTTAAACAATGAAGTTCAACTTTTAAACAAGAAATTGAATTTTTAAACAAAAATATCAATTTTCAACAAAAAATATAATAGTTGATATTTCAATTAAAAGAAGATTTCAATATCAAATCAAACCTAACGGTTGAATTTTTAACCAAAAGAGATAAAATTTCTACCGGTTGAATTTTCAACCAAGAAAAAATGTTAAGTCGAAGAATAAACAAATTTCAACCAAATTGTTGAAGTTTCAACCCAAAAAGATGATTTCTTTACAGAACAGTTGAATTTTGAACCCGAAGATAGGAATTTTCAACCAAAAAGTTCATTTTCAACAAAATAGTTGAATTTCCTACCAAAATAATTAAATTTTTAACCCAAAAATATGTACATTCAATAAATCAGTTGAACTTTTAAGCTAAAAAGACAAATTTTCCACAAAACAGTTGAATTTTCAACCTGAAAAAATCACTTTTTAACAAGAAAGTGAATTTTCAACTGAGAGAGGTGAATTTTCAACCAAATAGTTTAATTTTTAATGAAACAGTTGCATTTATAACAAAACAGTTAAACTTTTGAGGAAAAGAGCCGAATTTTTAACAAAAAAGTTGAATTTTAAATAAATAGTTGAATTTCCAATCGACAAATATTCGAACAAAAAAGACGAAATAAAAGCATTTTTTGGCATTTTGTCAATTTTTTGTGAACTTCATATTTTTTTCAATGAAAGTTACTGCAATATGTTTTGCCGCATTTTTGGCAATTTTTTATGGATTTCATGTTTCGAAATGAAAGTTGCCGCAATGTGTTTTGTCACATTTTTTTCAATTTTTTGTTTACTTAATATTCTTCGAAATGAAAGTTGTAGCAATGTGTTTTGCCGCACTTTTTCAAATTTTTTGTTTACTTCCTATTTTGTAACATGAGAGTTGCCGCAATTTGTCTTGCCGCAATCTGTCTTCACGCATTTCGTCAATTTTTTGTAGACTTCACATTTTTTGAAATTGAAGTTACCGCAATATATTTTGCCGCATTTTTGCCAATTTTTTATGGATTTCGTATGTTTTGAAATGAAAGTTGCCGCACTCTGTTTTGTCACATTTTAAAAAATTTTTTTTGTGTACTTAATATTTTTCAAAATGAAAGTTGCCGCAATGTGGTTCGTCGCATTTTTGCCCATGTTTTGTGTACTTCATATTTTTTAACATGAGAGCTGCCGCAATCTGTCTTCACACATTTCGTCAATTTTTTGTGGACTTCACATTTTTCGAAATGAAAGTTACCGCAATGTGTTTTGCCGCATTTTTGCCAATTTTTTACGGATTTCATATGTTGTAAAATGAAAGTTGCCGCAATGTGTTTTGACGAATTTCTTCCCATTTTTTGTTTACTTCATATTTTTCAATATGAGAGTTGCTGCAATCTGTTTTGCCGCATTTTATCCATTTTTTTTTGGACTTCACATTTTCCAAAATGAAATTTGCCTCAATGTATTCTGCCGCATTTTTGCCAATTTTTTATGGATTTCATATGTTGTAAAATGAAAGTTGCCGCCATGTGTTTTGACGAATTTTTTCCAATTTTTTGTTCACTTCATATTTTTCAACATGAGAGTTGCCGCAATCTGTTTTGCCGCATTTTATCCAATTTTTTTGGACTTCACATTTTTCAAAATGAAATTTGCCGTAATGTGTTCTGCCGCATTTATGCCAGATTTTTAATGGATTTCATATGTTTCGAAATGGAAGTTGCCGCAATGTGTTTCACCGCATTTTTCCCAATTTGTTGTTTACTTCATTTCTTTCAACATGAGAGTTGCCGCATTTTGTACATTTTTTGTGGACTTCCCGTTTTTCGACATGAGAGTTGCCGCAATGTGTTTCGTCGCATTTTTGCCAATATTTTTTGGATTTCATCTGTTTCGAAATGAAAATTTCCGCAATGTGTTTCGTCGCATTTTTTCCAATTCTTTGTTTACTTCATATTTTTCAACATGGCAGTTGCCGCAATCTGTCTTGCCGCATTTTGTACATTTTTTCTGGACTTCACAGTTTTTGAAATGAGAGTTGCCGCAATGTGTTTTGCCGCATTTTTGTAATTATTTGTGAACTTCATATTTTTTAAATGAGAGTTGCCGCAATGTGTCTTGCCGCATTTATGCCATTTTTTTCACTTTTTTCGAATTTAGAGTTACTGCAATGTGACTTTCCAAAGGTTCGCATAAGTCAATCCCATTATTTATATGATTTTTTAGCTACCCAAGTATTCAATCACCTTAAAATTGTCGAAATACTTATAAAAACTATCTAGAATATCAAATTACATTATGTTTTTCGAGCTTATCTCTTCTGGGGGCCACAAACTATTTGAAACATCCCACATCCTAGACTCAGAATTACTGAAAAGGAATACCGTTTCCTCCTAATAAGTACCCGAGCGTAACTCAATTTCGTCGTTTCAGGATCCTCAGGCCGCAATATGCGCTTTATACATATGTAGAATGCACCTGCAAATTACACATGCATGCACATGCAAGGTGCGAAATTACTGAGCCTTCGCGCTTCTTGTGGTGGCAATAAACTTGAAATTATCATGATAAGAAATAATTATTTAAAATATAAAAATTTACGTCAAATGATTGTTAACAAGTTTGTAATCGGAGCCTCGGGAGACTTTTATACTCTGAGTTAATGAATCCATCCGGGGGCCAACCAGCTAGAAATAATACGGACTCCAGCCCCGTGTTAGTCTAAATTTAATTTTTTCCGGATAATATCTTGCAAGCCGATTTTTCCATTCGAAAGACTCTTTTATTTTAAAAAGATAAGACTGGGATTATTAAAAAAAATTAATTGATGTGGGCTTTTAGAGACTTTTATGCTCGGCCCCCAGGGAATTAGGAATGACTATTTCGCTTGATAATTTGGAAGTTTCCGTGCGATTAAATATTCGGGACGTCGGAAAATTGTTATAAACATTTTTTTCTCACGAATGGGGGTAACCTGTCTACAGTGAATAATGCAGCCTAGAGTGGATAATCATTAATTAAAAATACCAATATATCTGAAATAATTAACAAAATATAATTAATAGTTAAGCAACTATACGTGTTAATAGATTGAAATTAATTATTTCCCCTTTATTTGTGCTCTTAATTAATGATTATCCACTGTAGGAAGGTTTCCCCTCGCCTAGTTGATTTTTGAAGCGCAAAATTTTCTCTTTTGAATTTCTAAACGTATTTGGAAAAGGGTTGAAGGAAACTTCGGAAAAATGAATATCCCAAGTACCGGCTGGTCCGCTCGAGTGAGAAGGAATCGGGATCGGGACCACCGGGATAGATCCTGGAAAGTCAGAAACTTTGTTTTCGAAAGTGGTTCCGCGTTAAGGGTGGTGGGAACCACTCTAAGTTCAGTTTCAACCCGTTTGAAGAAGACTTCTAAGTTTTGGCTGTTGCTCTTATATACCTATATATTTTCCAGTATAAAGGAGGAGAAGAGGGAGAATTCAGGAACTGGTCAGTGTCGATTTAATTGATTCGCCTGCGCGCTTCCACCGCTTGACCAGATTTAATTACGCCGGGTGATCGAACCGATTCATTGGCCACTCGGGTGAACCAATTTCAACTTGAGTCAAAGATACAATTTTTAATTTTCCATCCAATCTCCTGTCCGATCCTATATTTAAAAAATAGATCGAACGAAATTATCGAAAAACTCGCACTCATTGTTAAAGTGTTTCAAGCGAATTGGGTTTTAGAATAATATAAAATACGGCTACAAGGATGAATTGCTTGATGTAATATTTTCACCACATAATCTAAAGGCTTACACATGTGTCGGAACAAAGCCCTTTTTTCGAAAAATGGTCTTGTTTTTTTTTTACTTGAAAATACGCGGTGCCCTTCTGGAAACGGGGAGCGCCTGTTTTTGGTTCCCTATTGGCACACTCCCTATGGCGCGTTGTCCGTTTCCAGACGCAGAAAATTCAGCATATTTTCAATTTACAAAAAAAAAACAGGGCCATTTTTCGAAAAAAGGCTTCTGGTCCGACTCATGTGTAAGCCTTTAGATTATATGGTAAAAATATTGCATCAAACAATTCATCCTTGTAGCAGTATATTCTATTATTCTAAAACCCAACTTATCTGAAGCACCTTAACTACCTGATTGGTTGCATGCGTGAAATTTGTTTCAAGTGGCTGTCTTCAGTTTGATCTTTTTAATTTTCCGCAATTTTGTACATCGCAATTTCTGATTGAGGTACTTTAATTTCAAAAATTTATTTCTATGAGAAAAAATGTCAACTGTAAATGATTTGTTAATAAAGGCAACAATTCTCTTCTTAACTTTTCGACCAAATGTTTTTAAAAAATGATAGAAAATTAATTCATAACACTTTGACCATATTAAATAAGGTTTTTTGAATTTATCTGTCAATAATGATTAAGAATTTTCCGGAACATTAATTTAGTAAATCAAAATTTCCAAATTAGTATATAATTTTAATTGATGATAAAATTTATTTCTGAATGTCTAAACATTATTGATAAAAAAAGGCAATTTTAATTGTAAATGGTTCTTAATATTTCGATATAATTCTATTTTTAACATTTTTCTACCACAATATATAATTTTTAAACTATTTCAAACTTTTAAAGAGATGAGAAAAATAAAATTTTGGGTACAGGTAAAATTTTTTTAATGATTCAGGTTTTATTATTTTTTTTTTAATTTTAAGCTTTGAAGATTTCAAAATATATCGAAAAATTATCTGGAAGATTTTAAGACAGTGTTTTTAATTTTTGCAAAATTCAAAAAAAAAATTAGGAAAAATTTGAATTACTTCAAGAGATATTTCAAAATTTTAAAAAGATTCAAAAACAGTTTAAAATTTGAAAAGATCTCAGAAAATTTTAAACAAAATGTAGATTTTTGAATATTTTGAAATAAAGATCTTAAGATTTCAGAAAAAAATTTTAATTGATTATTTTGAAGGATTAACTTTTAGAAAATATTTATAAATATTTTAAAACGTTTTAATTAATTTCTTAAATGTTTGAAAAAAATGTAGAAGATTTTAAAGTAAGATTACAAATTACGGAAAAAATTCGAATAAGTTTAAAAGATATTTAAAAGTTTAAAAAAGATACAACAATAATTTCGAATTTAAAAAGACTTCAAAAAATTTATAACAATATGTTGATTTTTGAAGATTTCGAACAAAAAATTAGAAGTTTTCAAAAGTTTCAAGAAAACAAAAAATGTTTTTCAAGAATTCTGGGAAAATTTTTATTGATTTTTTATTTTACAAAATTTATTTAAAAATAATATTTTAAAAGATATCAAAACATTTCCAAAAATTTGTCTTTGTGATTTAAAAATTCATCTCTTTTGGTAGAAATTGTCTTTTTTTTTAAATTAAAATTCCATTTGTTTTGTTTAAAACTAAAATCTTTTTTTGTATAGAGGATTCAGCGCTTTTGTTGAAAATTCATCTTTTTTTGTTAAAAAATGAACTACTGGATTAAAATTTGAACTACTTTATGAAAAATTCACTTTTTTATTTTACATTTATCATTTTAGTTTAAAATTAATCTCTTTGTTTGAAAATTTGTCTTTTTTTAAAATTAATCTTCTTGGTTGAAAATTCATCTTTTTGGTTGAGGGTTCAACTATTTTGTTGAAAATTTGTTGCTTTTTTTATTAATTCAACTGTTTTTTATTTAAAGTTGAAGCCTTTTTTAGTTGAAAGATCAATTACTATATTTTTCGTTGAAAATTCAATTTGTTCTGAAAATTGAATTGAAATTTGAATTGAAATTTGAAATTTCGTTGAAAATTCATATTTCCGGGTTAAAAAATTTAACTGTTCTGTAGAAAATTCGTCTTTTTTGAAAAAATGTAATCTTTTTTTGTTAGAAATGCAACTAGTAAAAATTAATTGTTTTTGGTTGAGTATTCAATTATTTTGTTGGAATTTTCGGAGATAATATTGTTTTAAGTAATTTTATCAACGAAGTAAAATCCACCATAGTTCTTGAATTTGGGGCTCATCGCCAAAGGGTCCTGGAACCTGGGGAAGAGAGAGAGAGAGAACTTATGAAACCCGCCCATCTGCGGCGGGGGTGAGCTCGATATTAAATTTCTGGAATTTTGCGGTGAGCGTCTACTCCCACAGATCTTCTAAAATGTCTTCTATCTATGAAATATTCAATAGAGACTATTCTATTTTACTAGGATATCTTTTAAAAAATATTACATCTACTATTATTTTGTATTTATTACTTTACATTATATTTATACTTTATTATCTTAAATAACTTTGATAAAACTTGAGAAAAAAAAATGAAAAAGTGTTAGTCTCGGGATTCGAACCCGAGCCGGTTACTTATCGTATATAGTGAACGTCAAGCTTAACACTCTTAGGGTCTGTTCAAATACTACGTCACGCTATTTGGAAAACTTTTTCCTCTTGAAGCTTTAAACCCTCAGGGGGACGTCACAAATGTGAACCCCCCCCCCACTACTTTTAACTAAGCATTTTTTCTTCGATAATAATTTTCAACCAAGTAGTTGAATTTTCAACCAAGTAGTTGAATTTTCAACCAATAAGGTGAATTCTCAATTAAAAATTTAGAATTTTAATTTTCAACTAAACATTATCAATATTTAATTAAAAATAGAATAGCTAAATTTTCAGTTGATAAAAATAAATGTTTACCCAAAACAAAACATACCATCAACAAAATAGTTAAATTTTAAATCAATAAAACGAATTTTTAACAAAGTAATTCAACTTTTAACCAAATAGTTAAATTTTTCCTAAAGAAGACTAATTTTCTATATAAAAAAAAATTTACAACAAAATACATAAATTTGCAATTAAATAGTGGAATTTTGATCTCAAAACGATCAATTTTCAACCAAAAATGGAATGGTTAAATTTTCAAATGAAAAAATTAATTTTTATAACAAAAACACGAATTTTTAACAAAATAATTAAATATTTAACCAATAAAATGAATGTTTAACGATGTTGTTCAACTTTTAACCAATTAGTTGCATTTTTCACTAAGAAGATTAATTTTCTACCAGAAAAAGCGAATTTGCAACATTATACATAAATTTTCAACCAAATAGTTAAATTTTCAGCTAAAAACGATTCATTTTCCACCAAAAATGGAAAAGTTATATTTCTAAATCAAAATTTATTTTCACAAAAAAAAACACGAATTTTGAACAAAATAGATAAATTTTTAACCAAATAGTTGAATTTTCATCTAGAAACGATCAATTTTCAACTAAAAATGAAATTGTTAAATTTTCAGTTAAAAAAATAATTTAAAAAGAGAACAATAATAACAAATTTTCAAGAAAATATTTAAGATGAATGTTGCTCAAAGTAATTCATCTTTCAACCTAATAGTTGACTTCATGAACTAAAAAGAAAACAACGATTTTCAACAAAATATTTAATTTTTCATCTAAAAGCGATCAATTTTCAACCAAAAATGAAATGGTTAAATTTTCAGTTAAAAACATTAATTTTCACCAAAAAAAAACACGAATTTTGATAAAAATAATTGAATCTTCAACCAATAAAATGAATTTTTAACAATGTCATTCAAATTTTAACCAATTAGTCGAATTTTTCATGAAGATTAATTTTCCACAAAAAAGGGCGTATTTGCAACAATATACATACATTTTCAACCAAATAAAGAAATTTGCAACCAAAAATGGAATAGTTACATTTTTAGATACAAAAATTAATTTTCACAAAAAAAAACACGAATTTTGAACAAAATAGATCAATTTTTAACCAAATAGTTGCATTTTCATCTAGAAACGAGCAATTTTCAACTAAAAATGAAATGGTTAAATTTTCAGTTAAAAAAATAATTTTTAACAAAAAAATAACAAATTTTCAAGAAACCATTTAAAATGAATGTTTAACAAAGTAATTCAACTTTCAACCAAGTAGTTGACTTTTTAAACTAAATAAAAAAAAACGAATTTTTAACAAAATATTTAAATTTTCATCTAAAAGCGATTTCTTCAATTGAAAATGCTTTTCATAATTTTAACGTTATTTTTAATAAAACGAAAAAGTTTATCTTAAAGAAACGGTTTCATTAATTCAAGACAAAATATTTTTCTGAGTGTGTAATTAGACGCTTTACTTGTAAAATAAAATCACTAATTTTGATTTTTTCCAAGCATTTAAAAAAATTGTTATTCACATTTATATTCGCCATGTATGATCTCACGTTCTGTGTTAACCCTTTGCGCCCCTCTGAGAGTGTGACCTATTTTTTGAACGACCCCCTTTATTAAAAAACAATGCAAATTTATTTATCGGTGTTTTATTAGTATCGTAAATCAAGTTTTATACACATTTACAGCATTTACAAGGTTAGATATCTCTTATCATTTTTTTAAAAAGAATTAGACTGAGATGATGAACCTATTTTCACTAGGAGCTACTACTCGATAGTTGGCAGTGTGAGTAGTGTAAGAAGAGCTGAGTGGCACTACATTTCCTGGATTGTCCAATTGGTACTGTACTTGAGCTAGGGGTTGAATCTCGACACTTGGAGCAATCAGTTTTTCAGCTCTGGAGGACTGAACTGGGACAGGCGCCGCTACCGCCACCTCGAGGGACGCTGGAGCAATTTGCAATTTTTGGAGCGGGGCGTAGTTGTAGATTGGTCCTCTGAGTGGCTCCACATTTTCGGCACGGATTTTTGCAAAGTACTTCATTGCTTCGACGTTCTCGCGACTTACGTAACGAACGCGCTGAAGTCGTCCGTCAGGAAGGGCAACGAAGTATTGTCCAGATTTTTGTGGCTGTTCGTCAACCTCGCTGTCGTCGAGTTCGTTAACAGGTTCAGCCTGGAAAAAAGATATATTTGCGTGCTAGATGGAAAAAAGTTGAGCAATTGTATATCAATCAATCGTATATCTAGAAAGATCCTTGGATCATCAACAAATTTTTGGATTTAGTTGACCATTTTCCCTCTGCCAAGGATATCATATTGGGATCCGAAATCGTGACTTCACATGAACAAGATGGCCGCCGTAAGTTGGTCGTTTGTGGACGTCCGACAGGTGAAAGACCGTTTTTTTGTGTGTGTTTTTTTTTGTGAATTTCAAATGAAAAATGAAACTAAGTATCACTAAAATCTGTCGGTTCACGGTATCGAAAACTTTCTGCAGAAATTTTGTTGAAGGAAAAAGAGTTTTGCATGCTGAACATGTCATATTTTGTGGTAAAGAAGTCGAAAGACGCAACTTGTATTAAAGTATAATTGCATGTTGTATGCAAACTTCAAGTTTGAGGGATAAACCTCATAAAATAAAAGGACAAATAAGCTTCCAAGGTGTCGTTAAAGATGTTGTGTGCAGTTGCAAAGCTGGATTGGGGAAAAAGTGCAAACACGTTGTTGCAGTCTTATTTCGATTGTGCATGTAATTTGATGAAATATGTCATATATAAGCATGAAAATGTTAAATACAAAAATTATATAAACTGTAAGACTAGCCGTAATGAATCATCACTTTATCTCCTTGTGGAGAATAGTTTTTTTTTAATTCGTAACTTTTAGGTTAGGTTGCACTTTTATAACAAACCGAATAATAGAAACACGATCATCGGAAATTAATTTTGTCGAAATATTCAATTGACTTTTTCATAGATTCTAATTCTTTGCAACTAACCTTTTTTTAACACCCATTTCAATAATACATCACTTTTTTCAAATTAAGGAAATTTATGAAAACGGACTTCTTGGTCTTTGCAGACTTTACTGGAGCACCCAGCCATAGAACAAAACGATTTGCCTTTCGTCTTCTTGATGACACTTTCTTAATCACAGCTATTTTAATTATTTTGTTTCACTATTTTCAATAAACTTAGCACGTGATATTTTAAACGGACCCACTTCGACTAGTAATATTTTTCGCCGCCAGATGGCGTGTGACAGTTCTGCGGTTTCCCAACAAATACACTATACGTAACTCCATAGCAGCTATAAGAGCCTTCGATGAGGGTAACGGCCTGTTACTGAATTTAAACAAGATATATTTCTTTCCTCATTCCTCAAAGTTTTGTTTACATACAATACGGATAGGAGAGAGAAAGAGAGAGAGAGATTGACGTGGGGGGGGAGACCACGTGACTCACGGAAAGCTAGAAATCAGGAAACGTTGGCAAGTCCATATTGAATTTGTTTGATTTCCTTGCGTTAAGTATTACGCGACGCTTCCTCCTTGACAGTTATAAAAAATATGTAATAATATTGCGCTCGTTATTTTAGCGTGGTTATGTCGCATCTAGATACAAGGTCATTAGCGCGGGATCCTTGTGCTCCGACCGGCGCCAGCCTCGAAGAGGAAAAAAAAATTGTACCAATCGATTCTTGTTAATTTGTAGATGTTGTGAATATTTTCTGAGAAATTATTGAGTATGTATTATGTTTATGTAAGACAAGTGTGGGTTCCTCACTTTTTCGTGTGTATTTTGGAGACGCGAAGTAAATCTTTGTTGGTGTGAAGCTGCTTTACTGTCCTAGATCGAGAAAGCGCACTTTCTCGACCCATGCGCATGCGCATTTTCTATTTAACCCCGTGCGCACTATTAAACGCCGCGTAGATGACTCTTTACAAAAAAACTTGAACTGAAAGATATGCTTCCATGAAAATGATGAAAAAGTTCGAAAACCTTTACAGAAAAAACTAAAGAAAAAATGTGTTACAGCTAGATTTTGTAGTGGTTAAAAATATGAATGTATTTTTGCGAAAAGCTCACCCAGGTTTGTAGAATAATTCTGACCTTTTCTCATAGAACCCGATGAGCAAATCAAACTATTTTTGGTTAAAAGTTCATTCTTTTTGGATGAAAAGTCTGCTAATATATTTTTTATTCCGAATTAATCTAGGTTGGCTACAAATTCTAATATTCGGTTCAAAATTTACTTATTTTGTTGAAGATGCAACTATTTTATGAAAGAGTCATCTTCTTAGTCAAAAAATCATCTTTTTGGTTAAAAATAATTTTTTTTTATTAAGAACTAATTTTTTTGACTGAAAATGTATCCATTTCATTTTTGGTTAAAAATTGATACTTTTTTGTTGACAAGTCTTTTTAATCAAAAAATTTTTTTTTTTTTAATTAATTTTATTTCATTGAGAATTAATTTTTATAAATATAAAATGTAACTGTACGATTTTTGGTTGTAAACTTATATTTTTGATTAACGTAGAACTTTTCTAGTTGGAAATTCGACTATTTGGCTAATAATTCATGTATTTTGTATCAAATTCGTCTTTTTACATAAAAAATTATTCTCCTTTCTTATAAAAAAAGCTTTTTGATTGAAAATTCAACTATTTGGTTGAAAATTCATTTTTTTATTGAGAACTAATTTTTTTGACTTAAAATGTATCTATTCCATTTTTTGTTGAAAATTGATATTTTTAATTGAAAATTTGTTGAAAAGTCGTCTTTTTAATGGAAAATTTAATTATTTTGTTAAAAATTCGCTTTTATTTTGTTGAGAATTATTTTCGTAAATATAAAATGCGACTGTACGGTTTTTGGTTGAAAATTTATGTTTTTAGTCCAAATTGAACTTTTCTAGATGGAGATTTAAATATTTGGATGAAAACTTCTGTATTTTGTAGAAAATTTGTCTTTTTCATAGAAAATTTGTCTTTTTCATAGAAAATTATTCTTCTTGGTTATAAAATCATCTTTTTGGTTGAAAATTCAACTATTTGGTTTAAAATTCATTTTTTTATTGAGAACTAATTTTTTTGATTGAAAATGTATCTTTTCCATTTTTTGTTGAAAATTGGTATTTTTAATTGAAAATTTGTTGAAAAGTCGTCTTTTTAGTAGAAAAATTTCATGACTTTGTTGAAAATTCGTTTTATGTGGTTGAAAATTCATTTTCTTAAATATAAAATGCAACTGTACTGTTTTTGGTTGAAAATGTATTTTTTAATTGAAAATCAATGTTTTCTAGTTGAAAATCCAACTATTTGGACGAAAATTTATATATATTGTAGAAAATTCGTTTATTTTTGGTTTGAAAATTAATTATTTCTATTTGGTAAAACATTCATACAGTTTGGTTAAAAATGCAATTATTGGGTTGAAAATTAATTTGTTTTGATTGAGGATTCGACTATTTTGTTGAAAAATCGTCTTTTTGGGTTCATATTTTCGGATTGAAAATTCAATTGTTTTGTAGATAATTCGTTATTTTTGCTTGAAAATTCAACAATAATGTGGTAAGAAATTAAACTATTTGGTTAAAAATTCATATTTTTGGTTGAATTTTTTTGGTAGAAAATTAAACTATTTGTAGAAAATGAACTCTGTTTTGTTGAAAAATCATATTTTCGGGTTGGAAGCTCAAATATTTTGTAGAAAATTCGTAATTTTGGCGACAAACTCTAACAATTTGGTTGAAAATTCATCAGTTTTTTTTTTAAATTCGTCTTTTTGGGTAGAACATTAATCATCTTGGTCGAAAATTCATCTTTTTGATTAAAAATGTAACTATTTGGTTAAAAATTCATCTTTTAGGTTGTAAATTCAACTACTGGGTTGAAAGTTAAACAATTTTGTTAAAACTTAATTTTTTGAAAAGATTTGGATGAAAAAACTATTTTGTTGAAAATTCATCTATTTGGTTGAGAATTCAATTATTTTGTTAAAAATTCTTTTCTTTCAGTTGAATTTAACGCATTAAAAGGTCGTTTTATTTTTCAAAATTTAATTATTTAACTAAAAATTGAGTTATTTAATTTTTTATTGAAAACTTTTCTTTCTTAGTTCAAAATTAACGTTTTGGATTGAAAATTCATCTTTTAGAATTACCGTGGCTAGGGGGGGGCAAACCACTATGGATATCGGATGGGTGGGGTCAAAAATAGTTAAAAATGGTAATGTAGTTTATGGATGGCCCCTCAGGAAAAAGCAACTAACGCATGTAGATGTAGGTAGCGCTGGTGTCGTAACTCTTATTGAGTATTCTAACATTACGTCACACTCGGTCGGTAACGTCGAAATCTACAAGGTTTTATTACATAGTGGAGTGCAAAGCATTGTTCACATAGGAGTTTGACTAAAATTAATTTTTTCAGGCGAAAGTAAGTGAAAAATTGTGATATCGCTTTGATTTTCAGATAGAAAAGCCATTTCGGATATACTTCCGAAAAGGTCACCCAAGAATATTGACTTGATACTTGGCCTAGAAGTTCCTTTTAGACCCTAGTTGAACGCATACTAAAAGAATTTTTGGCGCACATCAATATTATTATTATTATTATTATATCATTAAGCCGTTTCCCTTTCGGGGTAGGCGTGAATTGCTCGGTTGGATAGT